>MNCI01005876.1:309440-375591 GCA_015680685.1 Gnetum montanum
AGGAAACAACATTATTCATAAAGTTCAAAAATACATGAAGATGACAATAATTCTGTGTTAGACTAGTTAAGGATTGACACTCATAAAAGCTATCTCATCCAACTAAAATAACAAAATCAACTAAACATTAGCTCATAATGAAAATAACCTATTTCAAAACTAATGATTCATTGATGTGTGACTATGCAACTTTCAAGCTAAATAGAAAGGAGAAGCTAACCAACTACAAATACAAGCTAAAAGACAAAGATAAAAATGATAGAAGAACCTATTTAAAATGTAATTCTATTAAATATTTTTTAAAATCCATTGTTTGATCTTAACTCTCTTTTCTTCCCCACATCCTCCATGATTTCAATAAGTCTAGTGTGGGATTTATATTGTAGCCTTTGGCAATTACAATCATTATTAAAAATTTAAAGGTCCACATTCCACATGTTCTCTTCACATAATTGCAAGATTTTGGACAATTTCTTAGTTAATGAATTCTTTGAATATGAAGCTCTTCTACTGATAACTGCAAAGCTATCTTTCCATGATTATGATAAATTTTAATAACTTGATTCATGAATATGGCTTAATCCTCTTAATAATCACCCTAATGCTTGTGTTTTCCACAACTAACTTTGTTAGGAAAGTTGTTATTTATATTGAAGCACCTCTTGTAGTGCTTTGAAGTTTAAGTCAAGCTTTTTCTTAGCAATTTTAGCCATGATTCTAGTAATTACCATTAGCAAATTCAAATAATCCTATTTATGCTAGATTAATGATTTACTCTTAGATCTTATTTAAATTCCCACTCCTTTCTATATATTTTCATGGGTAGGGTTTTTTTTCTATAGTCTCTTGTTTAAGCTTCAATGGCAACTTTGTGATTTAATGGTAGTTCTATGTTACTCATAGCTCTATTTCAGTTTTTATCTTTGTTTGTAGCTTCTAACTTTAGTGGTGATGTCAATTGTAGAGCCCCTTTGCAATATTTTAATAGAGCTATTATTAAGATTTACAAACTCATTTTTTGATGGAGTTGATATGAAAGAATTAATTTGAGCTTTTTAGAAGAGCTNCATAGCTACAAGTTCGTATAAATGAAAAATGACTCTAGAAAGTGGTTCTAGCATGTCAACTTTCATGAAGCTTAAAAGTGATTCCAAAAGTCACTCTACCATGCAAGCTATAGAGTTAGCTTATGTGCGTAGAGGCAAAATCCAGTTCTACAAAGAAGCTCTACAAACCACATGATTGTTCTACCATGTCAACTTTTAGAAGAAGTTTGTAGAGCTAAAAATTAGTTGTATGAGCAAGCTTTCCTAGGTAAACTCGTATAAGAGGTCTGTAAAGCTGAATATGTTTTTACAAACAAGTTTTTCCACATCAACTCATAAGGAAAAATCCTTTACTATTCATGTAAATATAGGTTTGCAAAACTAAAAAATGGCTCTATAAAATAGTTCTATGATGNGCTATAGATGAAAATATGCTAACATTGCATTGCTAACATGTTAGAGCATAGTTGTAGAGTAGAAATTTGGTTCTATGAATTAACTCTACAAGTGAGCTGACATGGTGAAAGATGACATGGTAGATCCATTTTTGCACTACTCTTGTGGAATCAAATTTCAACTTTACCAAAGGTACTTGCCCTCTAGAGCTAATGTCGTAGAATCTAATGTGGCTGATAGAACAACATTGTAAAGTCATTTTTAGGTTCTACAAGCTTCCTTTATGAGGTAACATAGTGAAGCAATGACATGTCTTGTAGATCTAAATCTTGGTTGTATAATCAAAGTTCTCTCCTTGTAGCTGATGTGGTAGATGAGGCATTTAGATTGAGCTTTATCATCTAGATGACAAATGCACCCTTATAACTTCCCAATTACCAACTTTAATTCTTTTTATGAGCTTATTTTTTTTTGTTATTGGGCCCATCTTTACATAACTCATGTGCAAAGTTTATCTTGATACGAAATTCTCATCTACATGAAAATTTATATTAAATCCAAATAATGACATGGTATGCACATTGAACTAAAATTTATTTATAAACTTAACTACTTCAATAGCTAACATGGAAGATGAAAAAAATGTAAATAACTATTTCTTCTTTCATATAGATGGAAAATCATCAATATTCCTAAAATAATGTAATAGCTAAAGGTTTAAGAGCTTACATGGTAGAGCTATTTAGTAGAACCATTTTGTAGCTTTACGTGGTCATAGAATCATTTCATGAAGCTACCTTTCCACCTCATAAGAGGGTTTATACTAACAACATTGTACTCTTCAAGCTAAGTTGGCAAAGTTGCTTTGTAGAGCCCAAACATAACTCTACTAATTTACCATCACACTTACATGATAAAACCAATCAAGGCTCCTCTTCTTAAGGCCAGTTATGATCTATAAAGTTGAGTTAGGAAAGATACTTTCTTTTTCTTATCACTAAAACAAATCATCTAATTAAATAGCTAACATGGCAAAAAAAAAGCCTCTTTTTTTAATTAAGATCCTTTTATTTGAAATGAGGATTTTTTTCATTACTTAATTATTTGTTCTAATGTTCATTATCATGAAATTGGTTTTTAAGCTATGTGATTCCATTTTGGATGAGCTTGACTTAATAAAAAATGACTTCAAAATTTAACTAATATAAGCTCTATTTCTAATGTTTAATTAGCTAATCTATGTAGTGTCTTATTTAACTCAAAAACTCTAACTTTCTGATAACTAATCATAAATCCTTAGAAGTGTCTGCTCTAATTCGAAACTCTTTTCCTACAAATTTTAAAATGCACTAGACTTTCATTAAAGCTTTTTCCAACATTTCTTAATGGGAGTCCATCTTAAAGAATCTTCGATGGCTTAAACTCTAGTTCACTCATTAATACTACTTAGAACTTTCTTCACTTCAATGTAGGTGTGAGAAGAGTTAAGCTTGTAATTGTATGATTAAAGTTGTTCCATGTCAATGTTTAATTGTTGCACTAGCAATTTTCCCCAAATAATAGACTTCTTTAATGTGACATTTATGTACATTCATAGACAACTAACTACAAATCAAAACATTTTTAAGTGGAGAAAACCCTTGCAGCTTAAGGCTAATAGGAATGAAAAAACCCTAATCTTAAAACTTTAAAAACAAAACATACTGAATCTAAGCTAGTAAACTAGGTGACATTTTATAGTAATCATTACTTTCCTGAGAACTTAAGTTGAGAGGCTTCATCATACTCTAGTTTGATAGTAACTTTAGCAGCTATCATAGCTTATGCTTCCTTGTGCCAATATTGGTTCCCCTTAGGCTTTGCTGAGATGGTATCTTCTTTTATCTTATGCTATTTTTCTGATTTCTTTTCTAAATTTTTATGCCTTTGTTTAATTCCATTCTTTGGAAAATTTTCTAATACCTCCTTCTAATTGAAGGCCTGATTTAGACTTTCTTTGTAGTAATTCTTCCTTAATAAAAGGTCAAAGTACTTTGTAATTTTGTCCTATCTAATAATATGGATTAATCTTCTACTTGTTAGGGAATCTAAGAGCCATGGAATGGATAGACTATCATAAGCTATCCCGTATGAGATATTTTCATGAGAAGACCCTTTATACATGTTCTAGATAACCCCTATAATGAGATGGGATGAAGGGTTTTTCTCTCATGTTAACTCTCTTTGGGCTTGCAAACAATCTTTTTCTCACTATGCACCTTGATTTTCCATCCATGATATACTTATGGATTTTATAGCTCAACTTTAGCCCTATTATATAGTCCTAATTTGTTACACATGATATGTACATATTTACAATTCTGTCAACCATTGTTGGATGTCTCTAAGTGGGTGGTTGCCTGAAATAATGCTAAAAATGAAGGGTGTTAAATAGATAGTTTAATGCCTATCCATCTAGTGAAGTAAGCTTAAACATATTTTTAGCCACTTATTACTTAATCATCAAAGGGCTAATTCACCTAGCGAAAAATTTATTAGCTCTATCTTTCACATTAGCTTTCCACAACAAAGCCAAGTCCCCTTCTCTAAATGACTTCTATTACACTTGGTGATGAAGCCATTATTTCATTAATGCTACATTATGTAAGAGCTTATGTTGTGCTTCCTTAATGTTCAATTCCATCTTTAATAATAAATCCATTTAAAGCACATTGCTTGTCTAATCATGAACTATAATTTTCAATAAATCTATTTTCTAAAGTTACAATTGTATTATTTGTATAGGCATTCAACCTAGAAACTAAGTTCAATGGTGAGGTACCTATTGATTTCTTTATTCTAATCTTATCAGTCCATAGGGCTCCTTGTAATAGTTCATGCTAGTTTCCTTCATTATTATCCATGGAATGCTTGATGTATATGATCAAGTTTTTGTTAGTGGATTCAGCTAGACTGTTTCCCTATGGGTAATAGTAGGAAGAGGAATAGAGTAGAATTGATTTCTTTGATGTCCATCCTATAAACTCAACTGATTGAAAAGTTGTGCTATTATTAATTACTAATGGCTCCAGTAATCCAAAATGACTTACAATGTATTACTTAAGAAATTTTATTACACCAAAGGATGTACTTCATCTTAACACTCTAGCTTCTACCTAGTTGATGAAATAATTGGTAGCTATTAAGATAAATCTATGTCTCGATTTTGATCAAGTAATAGCTCTTATAAAATCCAATCCTCATCTTTCAAAAGACATATATACTATTACCATTTTTAGTGGAGCATTAGCCTTTCTTAGCTTTCGTTCATGAATCTGACACTTATGACAAGTTATAATTTTGTTGGTCACATCCTTACACATTGTGGGCCAATAAAAATCATAACATAATATATGTTGCATCGTGATCCTAGGAAATTCATACTGTAAGCCATCATGATCATGGAAATATTTTAATATGCCTTCAATTTTTTGATTTAATGCACATTTCAATAAAATATCTCTAAAATCCTTTCTATATAGAGTTCCTTCAGTATAGAGCTTTTTCTTTACTTATTAATAGATTCTTGGAAATCTCTTAGCTAATAATGAATTTTACTATATCATCATAAAAATTGGTATTTTAAGAGAAAATTAGTATTTCTTACTTTGATTCTTTTGCCATCATCCTAGATAATCCCATATTCTTACTATTTTGTAGGTTGCAAAACTGAATTGTTAAAGCTTGATTATCTAGTTAGCTCTTTTTAATCTAATTTCATTTTGGGATAGGAATAGTCTTATAGCTGGCTCTATGGTTAAAATATGAACTAAAGAATTTTGTAAATAGTACCTAAAATGTCCCAAGGCTTTTATCATGGTAATCAAAAAATTCAGTTGGCTTCTCTTCTATTTCCTTCTTTTATGTTAGTACTACAACCAATGAGTCTTTTAAAGAGAAAACATATAGCCAAAAATCTTTCTTCAAATTTGGCTTTACCATATATGCAGCTTATAAAATGGCTTCTTTAATTGATTTAAAAATTTAACCGAATCTTTACTCTTTCTTACTTTAACATCCTTTTTCAACATATGTAAAAGAGGCTTTGTTATTTCAAGAAATCCAAGAATAAATTTCTTAATAAAGTTTATATTTCTAAAGAATGACCTTAACGTCTTTTTATTAATAGGATGTTATATATCTTGAAAGGATTTTATTCTAGCCTAATCAATAGCTATTCCTTTCTGACAAAATATATGCCTAATTAAACTACCTAACTTTACTCCAAAAATACACTTTTCAGGATTCATAGAGATACCAAACTCTTAAAATATATTAAATATCTTCTATAAGTGACAGATATGATCTTGCTCATG
Organism: Gnetum montanum; assembly: GCA_015680685.1. NCBI lineage: Eukaryota > Viridiplantae > Streptophyta > Gnetopsida > Gnetales > Gnetaceae > Gnetum > Gnetum montanum. The sequence continues at coordinate 315,238 of MNCI01005876.1, forward strand.
TTTGAATAAATTGTAACATCACCTAAATAAATGGCAATAAACTTATCTATAAGTTCTATTAAAGCTATATCCATAGCCCACTAAAAAGTAGCTCCAGTGTTTGATAATCCAAAAGGAATTCTCTTATATGCATACATTCCCAACTTAGTGATAAATTTTATTTTAAATATGTTATTCTTATCCACTATTATTTGATTATAGTCTTAAAATCCATCTAAAAGAAGTATAATTGACATAATGATACCCTTATTAACATTTCATTGATTCTTGGTAGTGGATATCTTTCTTTAATTGAAGCTTCATTCAAATTTATGAAATTGACACATAATCTTATGTCTCCATGTTTTCCTAACTAGCACTAAATTAGCTATCTAGGATAAATATTTAATTGGATATATTTTCCCAAATGCTAAAAATTTCTTTATTTCAGCATCCATTAATGACTCAAAAACTATATTAAACATTTTGACCTTCTATTTGACTATCTTATAGTTCTTTTGTAAAGAAATTTTATGAGTGAAATATTGGGATCAAATGTTCTTAAATGACCATATGACCAAGGAAAACTATATAAATTTTCTTTGAGAACTTGTATCAATTCCCCTTTTACATTCAATTGAAGCTCTTTCCCAATGTTGAGAAGCTTTGAAGTATCTTGACATCCCAAATTAACTATTTTATAAGCTTAATCTTTAGGATTTGAACGTCTAATCATTTCATTAGTTTCAATTTGAATTCTTCTTCCATTTATAGTATCCTTTGAGGTATTTTTTCCTTGGATTTTAAATCAACTTATTCATGAATTTAACCTCTGAATTCTCCTATGTTATTTAGGAATAGAATTATTTGATCATGATTTTTAAATACTTGAAAATAATTCTCATTATCAAGATTAGTTAGCTCTAGTTTTAGCTTAATCATTATTTTATGGGTTCCAATTATTTTTGAAAAGTCTTGAGTTAAAGCTACTGGTACAAGTTCATTAGCCTTCTGATTCTTTTCCTTTGGGATGCTTTTAATTTTATATTTTATGAAGTTTTTGAGTAACCCTACTACTATTTATCTATTAGGTTTAAGGAATGAGCTCTTAACACTGCACTTTCCCTCAACTTGATCTCATATGAGTTTGAGTCTCCTTTAATGATTAACTTGGTAATTCCTTTTTCATGTGCTATTCTCAAGCCTCTACATAAAGCTTCATACTTAGCTCTATTTTTAGTACATGAAAATTTCAACCGTATAGCTTTTATATCTACTTAACTTCCTCAACCAATTTGGACAATGCCAATTCTTAATCCTTTCAAATTACAAGCTCCATAAGAATATAGTTGCCAAAATTATTTTAATTGGTCATTAGAATGCATAACTTGTACCTCTTAGATTGAGCTAACTTCTAATTCAACTTATCTTAATTCCAGTCTTTTATTTTTTTCATCTAAAGCCACATTCTTTATCATTAATAACTTGTTATATATAGAATTATGATTTATTTCCCTTTCCCATGGAAACCACATGTGAATAATTAATAGCTATGTATCCAGAAAACTTTTGGCTCCAACTTCTACTTAATAACAAGCTATAAGAATCATGGATATTAGATACTTGAATAGTGATCCTCATCTTGACCCTTTAATTTGAAGTTAGTTGAAGTAACATGTTTGATAATTGGCCTATTATTCTAACTCTACTCTTGTGAACGTGAATGATTTTCTCATCTAATTGTTCTAATTTTAATTGTAGCTAATCACATATTGTCATTAGCATCAATGTTGAACTAGCTCTTGAATCAACCAAACAATTATGCAAATACCTTCTTTTTAGCTTGATAGATATGAAAGAAGGAGCATATATGTTAACCACAACATGTATTTTGTTGATAGATTTATCGTTATGAATATAATTTGTGGTAACATTTGCCACTTTCTTCTTGTTCTTAATTCCTCTAAAATTATTTTGGAGTATCATTTCATTTGGAGTATCTAATATAGACTAATATTAGTCTTAATCCTTTTTAAATATTCTATTATGTCATATTCTCCTTCATCATAAAATCCTAACTTTCTAAACATTCTAGAGAGAGGATCTTGATGATCTTCTTCATTAGGTTGAGATCTCTTCTTTGAGTTTTCTCTTTCTTCAAAAGCCTTAGGTTTTCTAGTAGGTTTAAGTATTGAATTTGGTGGCTTGGTTATGATAATTTTTCATTTTGTACTTCTAAGCTCATATCTAGGCTTCTCACTATTATTGAACTCATTGCAACAAGAGTATCCTAACTATGAATCCTCAAATGTCTCATCGCTAGATGACCTTTCTATGTAATGTGCTCCTCGGTATGTAAACTCTATAAACTCCTCTACAATTTCTATTAGGTTGGAATCAGAAAAAGCTTTACTTGACATGATTTCTTCAATTCTACTTGAATATCTAACTTTTTGTAATTTCTATCTTCCTTATTTTTATCTTTTGACATCGCATTTTTTAATTTGATAATTTTATTTAACATTTCTTTCAAAATTTTTTCTTTATTAGATTCTTCATTTTAGAATTCTATAAAGTGAGTGATTGAAGGTAGCATATTGGGTTGAGTTAAACTTTGGAGTGAAAATATTCCTTCTTTGAGATCTTTTATAGAAAGATGGGTATCATCAAGGATTAAATTTAATTGCTTTTCTAATTCTACAGCCTCACTATAATGGTCTACTAAAGTATTGATATTTGGAATCCTTTGTAGCCAAATTGAGATTCTAGGATCTATAGAATTTAGATAGGTATCTCTTAAAACTTCATTTCTTGGAAAAAAATGCTTTTGAAATAAACAATAAACTCTTTGAAACTTAGTGTTAAATTCTCTTACCAATTCCTTGTTTCCCTACTTTAATTGAACTAGGCCACTATATAACTAAGGAAGTTTGGGTATCAAATCTAGGCCATGTCCTTGAGGTTACCTAAAAACAACCTACATGCTTAACTTGTATGCTAAATATTTGCATGGATAAGGGCTACTTTGAATAAGTGTAAATATTCTTCTACCAACAAAAGATTTACTAGGGATGTATGGCTTCGGAAAATACTTGTAGGCTACTTTATGAATATCATGGTAAGCATCAAACATCAAAGGTGTGGGTAGTTGGAATGGGTTAATAGGAGGTAATTTTTCCATTATTTGCAAATTATGTGGTCTGCTAGGTGATTCTATTTGTAATTTAACTTTCATTTTACAAGATAGTTCCTTAATTAATGACAATGTCCTAGTACATCATGTTTTAATTTTGGTACTTGAATTCCTAATTTTAGTATGTCATGATGTAGTTCTAGTATTAAATTCAAACATATGTATTAAAATCTTGAAATATTCTTATTTATGAAAGGAACTACTCATGAGCTAAAATAACTAGCTAATATGACCTAATAAGCAATGAGTTATTTAACAACAAGAGACCGTTCTTCTAGTGCTAGTGTAAGTTGTTGTACCCTAGTTCTAATGATAAAAGAAATTATTGTTGTATGAAGGCTAGTCATCCTTCTAACACTAGTCTAGGTTGTAGTAGTAGAATCAAGAATGACTTAACAATAGAGAATAAGTTTTAGATGGTTACTAGTGTTTGGTACCACCAAGGCATGGATGTCCCCAAAGAGCCTCTATTGGTGTTAATAAGCTAATGTAACTTGAGATATATAACAAGAAAAAATTATTAAGACAAACAATAAGACCTAATTTAAGAATTTTTATCTTATATGTAATCGATGTCTATCTCTTCTAGTTGCATTTTAGCATGATTTAAAAGAATTGAATAGCTTTCCTATAACTTTAGGTTTTAGTTCCCACACAACACACATATAATAAATGCATGGCTTTATAGAAGATGTCAATATTAAATTCTAAACTATCTGCTAGCTAACTTCTAAAGGTAAAATTACAAAAGGTTTACTAAACATAGTAAGAAACTAAGGAAAAAAATTATTCATAAAGATTAGAAATACATGAAGATGACAATAATTCTTTGCTAGACTAGTTAAGGATTGATACTCATAAATGCTATCTCATCAAACTAGAATAAAAGAAAGAAGCTAAACCTCATGTCATAAAGAAAATAGCCTATTTCAAAACTAATGATCCATTGATGTATGACTATATAATTTTTAATCTAAACAAAAAGAAAGAGCTAACCAACTACAAATACAAGCTCAAAGACAAAGCTAAAAGAGATAGAAGAACCTATTTAAAATTCCATTCTGTTAAATAGTCTTTATAGTCATTTTCTAATCTTAATCCTCTTTTATTCCCCCCATCTTCTATGCCTTTAACAAATCTACTTTGGGCTTTATATAGTAGCCTATGGCAGTTACAATCATTAATAAAAATATAAAGTTCCAAATTTCACATGGTCTCTTTGCATAATTATAGGTAGTTGGATAGTTGTCTAATTAAAGAAATCTTTAAAATCTAATGCTCTTATACTAATAACTACTAAGCTATCTTACAATGATTGTGGTAAATTTTAATAGCTTAATTCATGAATCTAGTTTAATCCTCTTAATACTCACTTCAATGTTCATTTTTCATAGAACTGATTTAGTTAGAAAGTTTTTGTTTCTTTTGAAATAGCTTTTGCAGTGGTTTGAACTTTAATTTGAGCTTTTTATTAGCAATTTCAGTCATGATTCTACTAACTATCATCAACAAATATATATAGCCTTATTTGTGCTAGAGTAATAATTTACTATTAGCTCTTAGTTAAATTCCCACTCCTTTCTCTACATTTGCATTGGTAGGCCTTTTTGTTTTGTAGTCTCTAATTTAAGCTTCAATTGTGATTCTACACTTTAATTATGGCTCTATGCTACTATTAGCTCTGTTCTAGTTTGTGGCTCTATTTGTAGCTTCCAATTTTAGCACTAATGTCAACTATTGAGCCCCTTTCTGAATCTTTTAGTAGTTGTTCTTAAGCTTATAAATTCATTTTTTAATGGAGATAACATTGAACAATGAATTTAGGCTTTTTTAAAAAGATAATTATTCAATTCTACTTACTATAGTTTGCTCTACCCTAAGTTGGACTAAATATGAAATGTGCATGTGCATGAAATGCAATTTATTGCAGGCCTAAGAGAAGCTATGACATGGCTCATAGAGATTATTTATAAAGCTAGATTTCACCTCTATGAACATAAATTAACTTTAGAGCTAACATTGAAAAATTGCTTTGTAGAGCTATTTTTTAGTTCCACAAACCTACAACTATATGAATAGTAAAATTTTTTTCCTTATGAGCTAATGTGGCAAAGCTTGTTCATAGAATCATTTTTTGACTCTAAAAATATTTTCTACAAGCTAACCTAGTAAAGCTTGCTTATAGCACCAAGTTTTCAATCTACAAGCTTCTTCTATGAACTAATGTGGTGGAGCGATGTGGTTCATTGAGCTTCTTTGTAGAACTAGATTTTGCCTCTATGGACATAAGCTAACTATATAGCTTTCATGGCAGAGCAACTTATGAAATCACATTTAAATTCCATGAAATTTGACTTGGTAGAACCATTTTGTAGTACCATTTTTTGATTCTATGTATTTGTAGCTACACCAATGCTAACATGACAAAGATAATTTTAAGCTTCTTTGTAGAATAGAATTTTAGCTCTATTAGAGGTGCTTCTTTCTCAAGATAAATTTCTTTCTCCTAACTTGGTTCTATAAGCTAATGTGTCAGGAGATAACATGGAAGAGCTTACTCATAGAATGAAAATCTAGCTTTATGAACTAATTCTACAAGAAGGCTAATGTGGTAAGTGGTGACATGGTAGCTACTAAGCTAGTAGAGGTTTCTTATAGAATGAAAATTTGGTTCTATGAACTTCATCTACCAGCTAATGTAATATTGCTTATGTGGTAGATGTAGCAAGTTTGCTGTATATGAAAATATGCACTTCATCTATTTGCTAAAATGGCTTATGCTAATGTGGCATTATTGACATGGTAGAGCGTGCTATAGAATGGAAATTTGGATCTATGAACTAGCTCTACAAGCAAACTAACATGGTGAAAGATGAAGTAGTAAATTCATTTCTAAACTACTATTATAGAATTAGATTTCATCTTTATCAAAAATGCTTAGCCTCTGGAGTTGATGTTGTAGAATGCTGATGTGGCTAATAGAATTGCTTTGTAGAGATATTTTTCAATTCTATAAGCTTTCTTTACAAGATAATGTGGTAATGAAATGACATGGCTTGTAGATTTGAATCTTGGATTTACACTCAATGTTCTCTCCCCATAGAAAATATGGTAGATGAACAGTTTAGATGGGAATTTACCATCTAGATGAAGATTGCACTCCCATTGCATTCAAATTGCTAGCTTTAATTCTTTTAATGAGCTTATCTTTGTGTTTTTCTTGGGTCCATCATTGCATAACTCATGGAAAATGTTTATGTTAATACAAAAGTTTCATCTAGATTAAAATTTTGGCTGAATCCAAAAGGTAACATGGTAGGCACATTTGAACTAGAATTATTTTATAAACTTAAGTACACCAATAGCTAACATGAGAGATGAGAAAAACATGAATAACTATTTCTTCTTTCATTTAGATGAAAATTCATCATTCTTCTTGAAATAATATAATAGCTAAAGATTGAATCATTTTGTAACTTTACAAATGTTTCTTTATATACAAACATGGTCAAGAAATTTCACTAAAACTTTTATGTTTAATGAGCCTTAGCCATATTGATGAATTTGGCATGGTAGAATCATTTCATAGAGCTATTTTTTTTTATTCTACAAGCTTCCTTTATGAGTGGACATGGTAGATTGATGATGCAGGTTGTAGAGATTCTTCATAAAATCTCTTCTTTAGTCTTCAAGTTATGATGCCTATGTGGAAGAGCCAAATTATAGAGCTATTTTTAAATTCTATGATCCTTTTCACATGCCCATAGAATCAGTTCATGAAGCTACCTTTCCACCTCACAAGAGGGTTTATCCTAATAGTGCTTTACTCTTCAAGCTAACTTGGCAAAGCTATGTTGTAGAGCCCAAATTTAACTCTACTAACTTATCATCATGCTTATGTGGTAGAATCAATCAAGGCTTCTCTTCATAAAGCCACTTATGATATATAGGGTAGAGTTAGGAAAAACACTTTGTTTCACTCATTGCTAAAAAAATCATCTACTTAACTAGTTGATGTGAAAAAAAAAACCTCTTTTTCTAACTAAGCTCATTTTCTTTGAAATGAGGGTTTCTATCATTACTTAACTGATTGTTTTAATTCTTGTTTCCATGAAACTAATTATTAAGCTTTGAGATTCCATTTTGGATCGAGTTTGACTTAATTAATGAAAAATGAATTTGAGTATTAATTGGTATAAGCTTTGTTTTTTATGTTTCATTAACTAATCTACCTAGTGCCTTATTTAGCTCAAAAACTATAACTTTCTGATAACTTAATCAAAAATTCCTAGAAGGATTTTCTCTACTATAGAACTCTTGCTCTACAGATCTTAAAATTCACTACACCACTGTTAAAGTTTTTTCTATCATTTCTTGATGAAAGCTCATTTTAATGAATATTTGATGGGTAAATTCTTGTTCCCTCGTTAACACTAAGAAATTTCTTCACTTTAATTGTGATAAGAGAAGGATTGAGCTTGTGATTATATAGTTAAAGCTATTCCATGTCAATGGTTAATTATTACATCAATACTTTCCTATTATTTTAACTCTACTCTTGTTTACTAGAACAATTTTTTAATGTTATTTTTATGGTTCTAAGACTAGTTATTTTCATATCAACAAGGGCTTCAAAGTTGCAGTATCTCCCAAATTATCTAAGTAATTATGTAGATGCCTACCTTTTAGTTTAAGGGTTAATAAGAAAGGTAGTGCATCTCTATCAACTACAACAAATTTTTTTACTAATGGGCTTATCAACATTATAGATATAATTTGTAGCTCTATCACTAATCTTCTTATTTTTAATATCTTCTGAACTTCTTTTTGAGAAACCGTATGTTTGAATCAACTGATTCAAAGCTAATGATAGTCTTAACTCTTTCAAATCTTCATTTATATCATACTTTTCTTCTTCATAAAATCCTAACCTGTTAAGCTCTTTAGAAAAGAATGTTGATGAATTTCCTCATTTGATTGAATTCTTTCTTCTAATTTTTAATTTTTCACAAAAGCTTTCCTCTTTTCAATAGGCTTACGAAATGCATTAGCTAGTCTAAATATAGTTAATTTTTCTTATCACATTGCAATCCATACCTAAACTTTTATTTCTTACTAAAATAATGATTTGAATAATAGCCTAACTTTATTTTTTTGGAAATTTCATCATCTAACAATTTTTCTAAGTAATGAATTCTAGCATGCATTTATTCTTTGGACTCAACTTCAAATTCTATCAAATTTAAATCAACTAAGAGTTTCCTTTCTTTAGTATCATCTAGTTCAGCTTAGACATTAGATTTTATAGTTTTGTTGAAATTTCCTATCTTCTTTAAGATTATTTTTGGATTGAGCTTTTTCTAGTTTAATAATTTTGGTAGAAATCTATTTTAAAAGTTTATCCTTATCTTGTTCTTCACTATGTGACTCAATAACAGTAATTGTTAAAGCTAACATTTTAAGTTAAGTAAAATTTTGTATAGGAAGAAATCCTCTTTGTTATTCTTTAAAATCATGTTGAGTGTTGTTTGGAGCTATGTTAAATTGACTCTCTAACTCTATGTTTTGACTCTAAAGATTAGCTAACGTGTTAGGGTTAGACATTCTTCTTAGCCAAATTAAGATTCTAGGATCTATAACATTTAAATAAGTGTCTCTTAAGATCTCATTACTTGGTCAGACCTAATTTTAAAATAAGCCACATACTTTCTAAAATTTGATGTTAAATTCTATAATTGATTTTTTATTTCCATATTTTATTTGAACTAATTCACTATAGACCATATAATCCAAACTAGTTATGCTATTATTTGGAAAATAGAAATACCCAACTTGTTCAATATCTCTAAGATTATCTATGAATAACCTACAAGCTTGGTCTTAATGTGAAATGTTAAGGTAGACTAATAGTACCTTCAAAAAATGTAAATATTATTTTTCTAAATAAGCCTTCATAGGAATGTATGGCTCTAATAGATACTTAAAACCAACTTTAGAAATGCCATGATCTACATTAAACATCAAATTTTTAGAAAGCTAAAATGGATTCACAAGAGGAGGATTAGACAATATTTGCATATTTAAGATCTAACTTTTCTCTTAAAAGGTAAGCCTTTAATTAAAGGTAAAATTCTAGTTTGTTTTGTTATTATCCCAATACCTAAATTTCTAATGAGAATATCATATTCTTCTCCTAATGTTGCTTAAGTTTTAAATTTGAATAGATTTGTTAACCTTTTGAAATCCTCTTGCCTATATAAAGATTGACTAATGAGCTTCAATAAACTAATTAATATAACCTAAATTATGCCTTGATGGATCGTAATAGATTCTAATATGCCTTGAAATTCCTAATTGCTCTAATATAATATATGACTCAATTTAACCTAATATATTGTAATACACCTTAATGATCCTATTAGCCCTCTTTTAAACACTAGTTAAACTATTATTGTTACAACAATCACAATTACCATGGAATAGTAATTATTAGACATTTTGAGCTTTGAAACATCATAATGAAAATTCATGTTGTATCCTATGGTTAAAATCCATTGTAATTGGGTGTAAAAATAATGGTAGATATAATTGCCTTATTTTTCCCAACATCTAACATTGTATCCTTCACCATTGAACTTGAGGTAAAATTTTATTATAAAATATGAAGTTTGCAATTCATAGACTACAACCTCACATATCTTAACTTATTAAGGCTTAAAAAGGCATAATTAGTTGTTATTGCTTCACTTCCCAAGTGAAAAAAGTTATATCATGCATGTACCTAGGCTTGGGAAGCCTAAAGATGCCATGGGAAAAATCAAATTTGGGTTTATCACGGTTTTTATGCTAGCTATAGTAGTTTATACGTTGGAATCACTTGCATCCATTGTATAAATTGTTGGGCTTTGATTTTCATAATAAGGCCAAGTTATTAATTTTGAACCAAGCATATTTTTATGGAGGCTATTGTACTTCTGGTGAACTCAACGTAGTAATTACAAAGCCAATGTATTCTTGATGGCATTCATGCATCAAGCTTAGCAAAATTGATAAATGCGTTGGGGTTGGTAACCTACAATGTCAAAAATTTGCAACAATCTATCAACAATAATGGCAAAAATTTGTAGTAATGGATTTGACACCAACAACCTATTTAAATCACTTCACAAGAGCTTTTGGCAAAAATTTACATTCGATTGAGTAAAGAGACATCTTAGAGCAGTGTAGATCAACTGAAAGTTTAGTAGCCACATTGACCTAGTAGATCCACTACTAGAGAAAGAAAAAGGAGCTATGGAAGCACCACTTTGGAGCATTTGGATCATGAAGCTAATTATGGAACACATTATACTAGCTTCATCAAACTTCAATCATCTTCTACATAGCTCTTTGTGCATCTTAAACATAAAAACTTGTATTCTTTTAAACTTTGTTCCTACAATAGTTTATTATTTTAATAAAATTTACAATTCATTTGTTATATGTACGTTTATTTTTTTGTTTCTCTTGGATTAGATTTGCATTTTTTTATTTAATTCATTTATATCATTTCATCAATTCTAAGTTCCTAGGTGATCATCAAGGCTATTTGAGGTAATTCAAATCCATTTTCTTAAGGACCATGGGATCTAAGGTTAAATAGTTTTACTAGGAATTTTTAGTTTTTCACCACTAAAATTTTCTAGTGCAACAATTTCTAACATTAGAAGGAGGATCTCCACCCAAGTTCTTCATCCAATCTTACTCTACCCTTACATATTTATTGATTTAGATTGCCATTTATTTATTTTTACAAAAAAAATTTGGGATATTACCTTGAAATCTTTCCTAGAAACCAACGTAGCCATCCATTCTCCTACAATTTATACTCAGCATATTTATAGCAGGTAGCTTGGGTGTTCTTGCAAATTTCATAGTAACTTCTAGACTTTTGAAAGCTAGTATATTTCTTAAAGGAACTTGTATCTCTTACTCACAAAACTCTATTGTTGAGATTTCTAGAAATCTAGTGTATTTATTTTGTTAACCATCATCCACTTGTAGTTGTGAAATTTTGTCATTGTCTTTTCCCATAAAACCAATGTATCTTTTTGAAGAACCATCCAACTTATTTTCCGATAGAAAAAATACCAACCTATTTTTTGAAACGTTACCATCATATTTAGCCTAAGGAAAATACCTAACATATTTTTTGTTAAAATCCCATCATATTTATTATTGGAAGCCCAACATATGTTCTCAAAAAAGCCAACATATCTTTTCCTTAAAGCCAAAACCACTATGTTTTTACTAGTGCAAGTTGGGTGGAGAGAACCTAGTGCAGTAACTAGAAGCCTACATCTAACATTTTTCATACTAATTTTTTCTAGTAAATAATTTCAATGCAAGTTCCTATTAATTGCATTCAAAAATCCACAAATCTAAAATTAATTAATTTTTACTAGTGCAATGCATAACACTATCACTACCACCTGCACTACACCTATAATTGTAGTTTTCATCATTTTCACAACTAAAATCATTAACAAATTGAGTAGTTTTATTTGTTGGAACTATTAATTTCAAAATAAAGTAAATATCTAGTTAATACCTTTCTAAAGATCAACTATATTGCCAATAAAATTAACCAACATGACCTCAAATCAGGATGCAATGCATGTATATGATCCTTAAAGACCTAGCTTTTATTTAGTGTATACAATTACTCAAGCAGAGGAGCAAAAGTGAAGACTTTGTTGTAATAACCAAAGAATATTATAATTTCCTATGCATCAAGATCCAAGTCATCTTGCTCATCCCATGTATAGAATCTAAATACAAGCATGAGTTTGAGTTAATCCATAGGAATAGGAAGGAATACATCCCTTCCCCTTATGACAAAATAAAACTAATTGAAATCCATATGTGAATACTAGCTTAACTAATAGAGATGGATGAATTAAGTGACAAAGTTAACTCAAGAAGCTACCATGAATACTAGGACAAGTTTGAGGCTGAAACTAAGCCAAATTCCTTCATTGGGAGCCTTTTCCAATAATTGGCTCCCAAAACCATTACATCCAAAGATGACTCTTTTGTGTCTTCTATGGGACAAGTTTCCCAACCTTCTATACCACTTGCTTATCTTACTATGTTCAGGTCAACATCCATCATAGCCACTCACTAGGAATAACTCATTCCTTAATCGATCTCACTCTTCTAATCCATGTCCTTTGCAACATAGCCTTGCTTTGTGTAGCCATCACCCATGGTGTTCATCATAGCTCATCCCTTCTCTATCCTAGTGGGTCCCTCAATGGGATCCCAAGTGATCCAACCCTCTCATACTCCATTTCCCCTCTTTGTCTCTCAACTATTAGTGCACACTTCATTTTCACTATTTAGCCCTCGTACAACCATGATAACACAACCTCTTCCATCTTTTCCATAGCCCATCATAAGGCCCCAGGGCTCCCAACTTCCCCCTCAACCATTTGTATAGATTCCTCAACCTGTGTCCCAAGGCATGGATCAGTCCTTTCAAATGATCCAAAAACTTATAGAAGAACTACACAAGTTCAAGGACTCAACAACATAGATGGTTAAGCTAATGAACTTCTATCAAGATGACCCCATTAGTTCAACTATTCCTTAAATCATTCTTCCTTTGGACATTCCTATTCCATATTTTACCAAATACAATAGTGTAGGTGATCCCAATGCACACCTCATCATATTTTGTTCTAAGTGCTTCCTACTATAGGCTTGGCCCCACACCATCATGCTTATATTCCCTATGTTCCTTATTAGAAAAGCTTTAGACTAGTACTACACATTGTCTAGATGATCCATTACCTCATTAAAGGACAAAATGTCACAATTTGTTAACCATTTCAAGTATAACTTGAAATCAAAGATCATCCTAGATCAACTAATGAAATTCAAATAGGGATCTCTTGAACTTTTCTAGATGTTTATCTAATAATGGAATGCTCTACTTAATGAGATTCCTAAACCTATAGCCGAAATCCACCTTTTGACCATTTTCAAGGGGGACATTCAATGATTTCATCAACTTGAAACTATATTATTTAGACCTATGGTCCATTAGCTAGGCTTTCTCTCAAACCAAAAACATAGAGGCTAGCCATAACTTTTCCTATATAGCATACAAGAATTATCACACTAGGAAGAACAAGGATAGAAGAAAGCAAAACCATGTAGCTATGGCTACTATGACCAAAGAGAACAAAACTATGTAGGAGTCCAAAACAAGTGAACCTAAGGCACTTGCCACAACCAACCAACAAACCAACAACATTGAGGGCCTCTATGTGAAACCAAAAAAGTCCTAACTTTGAGAGAAAATATCAATCAAAATATAGCAAATTGCTACTAAAATCATTTAAACTCCTTGACTAGTTGCTCAAGAGTGATCGAATACAATACAAGAAAATGATTGAGAATGCATGATCAATTATGTAAAATCACTAAGAATTTCACTCTAGCAACCAAGGATGATCCACTGGTACCAAAGTACTTCAAACTTAACCAATTTTACCACTATCAATAGTTGCCTAGTCATGACACTGATTTCTATTTAGCGCTAAAACATGACCTACAAAAGATAGATAATGGAGAGCTAGTGCTAGATGCCTCTAATCTAGTTAGGCCTAAAAATAAATCTATGTGGGTATATAAATATTAGTTGAATGAAAACAATAGCCCATACAAGATAATTGCATTCAACGTTAGTAACAACCTAAGATCTACTAGGAAGCCATTAGTGATTTGGGTACCTCCTCATGATGAAAGGGGTCGTTCAACTTCATCTAGTTCAAGGACCCCTTTTATTGTAAGGATATCATCACTAGCACCTACCAAATAACCCTTTGTCATCAAAGTACCCCTTTCCACTACCAATAAGTCTACAACTCAAGATGATCAACGTCCTCATGTGGTGGCCAACACAATGACTTCTTCAAAACCTAACAACAAGAAATTACCAATTGAGTAACATAAGATGTTGATGAGTAGCCAGGTATCCCTATGCTCAACCATATAAATACGAGTATCCCTAAGTGCTTATGTTCCTTTGTGGAACAAGAATGGATTGATCAATCGTTGTCTTCCCAAGCTTACTTGTATGTCACAATTATATGGTTAAGTAAACTAGAGGCATATGATTTTTATATTTTTTATGTGTTTTTATGTCCTGCTGCTAATAAGGGAGGAGAGAGATAATTAAGTAACTAATTTAATTTGACTACTGATTAACTAGTCTTTAACTGATCCTAACACTAGTATCTGTTCTCACTTGCTGTACACATCCTGAACCAATGCAACACTACTAGGATTACCAAACACTAATCGTTACTGGGTTACCAAGTGTTGCACAGATGCTTGAACTGATTGTACTGTGTCTTCTTACTTAGGAGAATTGTAGGGTGAATGAGAATTATTAATTAACTAAGGAAAGCATTAAATAATAGCAATTAACATTAATTAATATATTCTAAATGTTGCAAGGTTTATCACAAAGTTCATCTTTTTTTTCATACATAAGATGTGCTCAGGTACACAATGCTTGAATAAAGATCCATTCACTATATGACTTCTACTATGGGCATACAGAAATAATTCTAACTTTGAGAAGGAGAAAAGGCAAGAATTTGGATAAGAGAGTAAAATTAACTATGCAAACCAAGTGTGCCCGACTCTTATTTATAGGCAATGAGGCAAAATGCAATATTGGGTATCTGACATCACATGGCAAGCTTCGATATCATGAATTTGATATCCAAGCCCCAATATCATGGTTCATCATACACCCATGATTGAATGAAAACTCATCCTTGAGTTCCTTAGAAAATATTGGAAAGGTATGGGATTATTAACTGAATGAAAACTGGTAGTGAAATGGGATGGTAAACTCTAAGTGGCCAATGAATAGATCGACAATACATTACAACATTGGTGTTCATACCCATGGTGGTGAACACTGTACATAATTGACATTTAGAGCTTCACTTGAAAGCTTGAAGAGAAAGAGGGAGAAAAGAAAATAAGGCATAGTATTGCCAATGCCAAGATTGTAGCCTCCATTGTTTATCCATAATCACACAATCAGACTTGTTCCCAATGTAAATGTTCTAGCTATAATCCATCCTGAGTGATTCTTCCTATCCTAGTCCATTGTCCATGTAATCACCATCTACACACACAACACAATCACGAATGAGCAAGGATAAGTAAACCATAATGCAATTGGTACCTTACCTCCATATAAAGCACATTGGCTGGGTTGTGGTTATGGTAGAAATTGGGTTAGAGATTTATTACTGATAACTACCCAAGGTTTAGGGGTTAGGCAAGTAGTAGAATGGAGAAATTGAAAATTTGTGCCAGGGCCCCCATGACTAAGAGTGAACCTTCGATAGCAATAAGATGGAAAAATATAAGGAACAAGAAAGATGGGAAAAATAACAATGGCAACATCGATAAAGTGGATGTCAAATATGGGGATAAAACAAGAAATGGCTGATTACAGATAATGTTTAAGGGAAAGAAGTTAACAATTGCATCAAAAAGGAATGCTAGTGGGTCCTCCCCAGAGCAGACTCATGCCCTTCATGCCCTGACAAACCCACAAAACAAAGAGTCTGTAGGCTCTAGGAATTTCATTTGGAAGCAAGAGTTAAAAACTTACCCACAAGAATTTACCAAGGAAAAACAATGCATCAACCAAGATATGGACTTCATAAAACTAGCAATGAGGTGGAAAATGGAAAGAAAGATGAAGAGTAGAAATCCAATGGAATCCCAAGAGTAAGGTTGTGTAAAGTCCCTTATGTATGTCATGGTTAATGTGACTAAGTAGAACTCATTCCAAATATGGACTCAAACCAACCACCTTTAGTGTCCTCGAATCAATACACTTGGCCAATCCATCCTCTTGAAGCAACAAGAATGCCTCCACAAAGAGTGACCACCATTCCAAAGAGACTAAGATGGAGAAGTAGGAAGTGAGAAAGGGCCTTAGTTAGAGGGAACCTTCAAGCACGGGTAACATGTCTTTCCAGTGCCATAACTAGTGCTTGTAACCTAGATTACTTTATTATGTCTAAGGGGTGTGCTTCAAATTCCCACATTTTTTTATTTTGCATGAGAACCACACCATGAAAAGACTTATTTTTTTTCACTCAGCTTCCTGATATTTGATCAATGGTAGAATTACAAAAACCCCAAGAAAAAGCTTCCAAGCACCCAAGAGAATGTCCAGCATACATGCATCGAATTCCCTTGAAGTCACATCCTTTTCATCCATTGAGTCCTTCCTTGGTTTGAAGAATACTAAGCCACCAATTTATTAAGAAGTTGATTAGAAAAAATGAATAGTACAGTTCCAAAATCAAGGGAAACCATAGAGTGGAACAGGTGAGTGGGCGATGTGGACTCATTGCCTATTTTATCAAAAGAACCATATCATAATATCAGCATCATAATTCAAAGGTAAAAACCAAACATTAGCAATCAATATTATATAATTCAATCCACCATCATTATCACCTATTGTATGACAAATGAAAGTAAATCAACCTATCAAAAAAATAGTAAAAATGTGAATGATGGTATAAAATAAAAATAAGAAAGATTAAAAAATGTGCAAAACAAAAATGTGTAAAAAAAAATACAAAAAGGGTTGAGGGCCTAGAATCGTTGACATAGGTGGCCATCTCCCCCATGACTGAGTTGGAAGGAGGAGATCCAAAATAGCAAGCAAGATTGTTCACCAATAGAGGTAGTATGAGTACTGGCTATCCTAAGCTCATGGAAAGGTTTGGTTTGTTGGACATTGACCAATAGTTTCTTATCCAGGCTCTCAGGTTTGTATATCATCATGGCCCTTGAAGGAAGAGTTGCATGAATGATATAAGGTCCTTCCCACAGAGTTTGAAATTTTGTATGTTATGGAACATGTGTGGGATTCTAGTAGAGAACCTTCAGATATTTGAATTGCCTAATCCTTAGGTTATGACGTTGTTTATTGAAGGCCTTGTGAAATTCATTAGATCATATGGCAGCTAATCAGTTCTCATCTAGCAGGTTAAGGATCATCAACCATTGTTTTTGTGCTAGAACAAGGTCAAGGTTGAGGTCACATGCCATGGATAGTCTACAGAGTTTAGTTTGAATGGGAAGTGTTGGTAATTTAACATACACTAACTCATAGGAAGAGTAACCTATAAGGAGTTTTCATGTGGAGTGGTATGCCCAAAGAGCATCGTTCAGTTTAGTGCTCCAGTCTCACCTAAACTTGCTAATGGTTTTTGTTAATATCTTCATAATCTCATTATTGGTGAATTTGGCTTCACCATTCATTTAGGGGTGATATGGTGTAGTCAGTTTGTGCTCAACCCCTAAGCATTGCATTAATTTTCAGAAATTTGTACCTGTGAAGTGTGTACCATTATCAAAAATAAGTGCACGAGGCATACTAAACCTATTTATGATTTGGTGTAGAATAAATCATGTGGCTATAGATGATGTACAATCCTTAATAGTAGCTACTTCTTCCCATTTTGTAAGGTAATCAATGGAAATAATAATATAAGCTTTTCCATTGGACATTGGTGTAATTAGCCCCATAAAATCAATTCCATAAATGTTGAAGGGTTCTAAACGTTGAATACATTGTTGTAAACCCTACATTCTAGTAGTCATCCCCCCATCATGTTGACAATGCTTACAAGATTGGATGAATTGATGGATGTCCTAAAACAATGTAGGCTAATAATATCTTACAAGTAGGATCTTAATGGTTGTTCATCTCCCTACGTAATGATCCCCACAAGGACCCTCATGAGTATCTTGAAGAACTCGTAGTTGATCTACATTAGGAACACACCATTGAACCAAGCCATCAGGACATACTTTGTAAAGTTGGCTTAGTGATTTTCATAAAATACTTGGCTTAGTGAAGAAACTATTGTTTCTTTTTGGCATCAAACCTTTGTGATGTTTGTTATGTAAGGAGATAGGTGAGAATGCTACTTTACCAATTTGTCTCTATGGTTAATTGATTATTCACTACAATAGCAAAGAGGAGTTTATTTGGGAAATAATCAGAAATTGGATACTCATCCTCTTTATTGTCCCATCGCAATCAAGATGAATGATTAGCAACTACGTTCTCGGTGTCTTTACAATCGATCATCATAAGATCGAACTCTTGTAAGATTACAAGCTGTTGTATGATGTGAGGGCTTGTCATTGGCTTATTTATTAGGAACCTTATTGCACTATGATCTATGTGTAAAAATACCTTATAGACTAAGACATAGTGCCTAAATTTTTCTAGTGCAAACACTACAGCCATTAATTCTTTCTCTATTGTAGTCTAGTTAAGTTGTGCACCAACAATACTTCTACTTGCATAGTGGATGTAATGAGGATGTTTTTGGTCATCTAACTATGTAAGTACAACTCCTAAGGCAAATTTGGACACATTAGTCATTATGTGGAATAGCCTGGAGTAGTCAGGAGCTTGTAGAATAGGTGTTTCTACTATCTTCTATTTTAAAGTTTGAAAAGCTAGTTTGCATTTCCTAGTCCATTCGAAAGGTACATCCTTTTTCATTAATTTAACCAATGGTTTTGTATCATTTAAAAAGTTCTCAATAAACCCTCTGTAGTAGCCAATGTGTCTAAGGAATGACTAAATATCTTTTATAGTTTCTAGTTGATAGGTAATTCCTTGGATGACTTTTATCTTTTCAAGGTCTACCTCTATCCCTATTTGTAAGATCTTATGCCCTACTACTACGTCTTCTTGAACCATTAAATGGCTATTCTACAAGTTGAGCCTTAAATTGGATTCTACACATTATTTTAATACTTATGTTAACTAGTTCAAGGCTTGATAAAAGTTTTCACCATAGGTGGAGAAGTCATCCATGAAGACCCCCATACCGTTTCCGATCTACTACTAGAATATGCTTAGGACTAATAGTTGAAACATTGCAGGGGCATTACATAAGCTAAATGACATCTTTTTGTAAGAAAATGTTCCCCAAGGACTAGTGAACATAGTCTTGGCTTGGTCTTCTGGGACTATTTGTATTTGGTTGTACCCACTATACCCATCCAAGAAACTATAGTAGCGATGCCCTATGATGGTGTCTAAGACTTGGTCAACGAATGATAATGGAAAGTGGTCCTTGAATGTTGCCATGTTTAGTAGTCTAAAATCTATGTACACCCTCCATTTGCCTTCCTTTTTAGACATAATAACTAAGGGACTAACCCATTCACTATCAGCAATGGGGTAGATGAACCCAACTTTTAGAAGCTATTCAATTTCTTCCTTAACTACTTGCTTTATCTTTGGGTTCAATCATCTCTACGGTTCTTTTCAAGGCTTCATGGAGGGGTCGGTGTAAATTCTATCTTGGCATATCCTAGGATCTATTCCAGTTAATTTGGAATATGACCAAGAAAAGGCTTTCGAACATTTATTTATTACCTTCAGTAGTCTTTCTTTTTGTTGAGGAGCAAGCTTTGCATTAATAATTATTGGTTTTCCATTTTTAAGAAACATGTATTCCATATTAGTGGGCAATGGTTTTAGCTCAAGGAGCTCTTGCTTAAACTTCTCAAGGATTTCCAAGTTTCCCTAGTTGATATTTTTAAGGTTAAGACTTGGAAGTTGATGATGGACTTGCTCTAATGCATCTATGCTATCGATGTAAGTGCAAGTCAAACACTCAGTTGGTTCCATGCATATGAGTGAACTAATTTCTTGATTAGCTATCAGCTACTGGGTGTATTCCTATCTTGTGGCTACTACATACAAGCATCTTTGTATATCAGTCACTTGTGCACACTAGTTTCATGTAGAAAATATTAGACATTGCATGAACCATGACTTTTTCACGCAATTACACCCTGTGTCATTGTATGTGATGCATGGAACTTTCTTCTTTTTGATCTTTCCAAATGTATTATCCTTTGATAGTTCTAGGGAAAGATCATGGATTCATAGGAACACACCAACTATGCATAGCCATGCTCTTTCCATTATTATTGGGAAGTCCCCCTTATCATTGTTCACTTGAATCACTAGGAAGTTAGCTGGATACAACAACTCACAAACAATGGTAACAATGTCCTCCACTAGTCCCAATGGGATAGTGATGGACTAGTCAACCAACTCTAAATGAATGTTACTCTTTTCGAATGGAGGTAGGTTCCAGGCTTTGTACATTTCTTGAGAAATCAAGTTGACACCAAAACCTAAATCCAAAAGAGCCTTGAACAGTTCATTTCTAGTGATTTGTAGATATAATAGAGGACTCCTAGGATTAGAGAATTTCCTAGGAAGATGGCTAGCTTTTAGCCAATTGGTGACAGCATGAGTTAACATGATTGTATGTGTTGATCATGGTTTTTGGGTTGAAGGGATCTCCGAAGCTTCAAGTGATAGTGAGGTAGTTGAAGAATTAGCTGCTTATGGTTGCAAGATCTTAGTTGGACTGTTGGTTCTAGAGAAAGGTCTTTTTTTTATGCAGTTGTCAGAATCAATAGTAGGTTAAGGGTTAATAGCCCTTGTGGTGTTATATTGCTACGGATGGTTAGGGATTTCACCTTGCATAGCTAGAGTAAGTGGTAATGGAGTTAAGGGTGGAAGAGGTGTAGCCAAATGAGAAGGATGGTATGTTTGTGTAACATTTCCCCTAAGATAAGGAGTCCTATAATACTCACGAGCTTGGTAGTGAGGGTGAGGAGTGACGTGAC
Source organism: Gnetum montanum (assembly GCA_015680685.1). Taxonomy (NCBI): domain Eukaryota; kingdom Viridiplantae; phylum Streptophyta; class Gnetopsida; order Gnetales; family Gnetaceae; genus Gnetum; species Gnetum montanum. The sequence continues at coordinate 336,185 of MNCI01005876.1, forward strand.
CAGTAGAGTCACATGGAGAGACTGGTTACTGCACATAATATCCATACAAGTCAGGTTGCTGGTAAAGATATTGTTGCCTTGGTGGTGGCATTCCCCATGATTGTGGTTATTTCCATTGTTGATACTACTCGATTGGTTGTGGTGGAGTTCCACTTGGATAATACATTAAGGGTTGATGGAATTTTCTTGAGTTACCTTAATGATAAGGTAACCTTTGAGGTGTTTACCTTGTGTTTAATCATGGATTGAGTGCATACATCTTAGACTCCTATAGATGTGATATTATAGGGCAACATCCTTTAGGATGGTCATATTGGCATATCTTGCATCCACTATCATTGTCAGTATCTAAATCCACAATTTCTTCGATGATGGGAACTTTACCCTTACCCTTGTTACATGCATGTTTAGTTTCTCTCTTTCTTCTTTTTTCGTGGTCACTACCTTGCTATCTAGACTCCTCTACTATTTTAAGAATGATTTAAAATCTATCATCTAGGGAATCCCACATTTGGCCTACCTTTTCTAATAATTTCGATGCTAATTTTCGGATAGGCAAGGTTTTCTTATTCACCATCCCTTCGAGTGGTGACTCTTCTTCATCCTCATAGAAACTTACTCCCCTCTTTTAGAGGGAAGGATCTCTATTATATTCCTCTACACTCTCTCTTTTCCTTAGCTCACCTTCTTCTTTAGTGACTTTTTCCAATAATCTTTCAACTTGATGGGTCCTAAGCTCAGATAGCCTCCTGTGGGCATATGTCCCAAGGGTTATTCATGTTTCATGCCTAAGCCCATCTACAAGATGGCATAGTTGATCCCTTTGCAAGCAACCATGGTTGGGACACTGATGTAACAGTGCATAATATCGGCCTATGGAAGCATCCAAGTGTTCATATCCTCCTTGTTTCTAGCCTTGGATTTTCTTTCACAGGTTGGACACTTAGGAGTATGTTTGGTACTTATCATTTAACAATTGTAACATGGTACTCCACCTATGAATGGATTCTGATTCTAGGGACTAGTACCAGCTCTCTGCTTCTTTGACTATTGTCCGTGGCAACAACTTAAGTTTTTGCCATTCGCTTTCTACGTTCTATAAGGCACATGCATCATGAAATGCTTGTAGATGATTTTGAGAATAAGCATTGTATCCCCCTTCAAATCCTGGGATGTTTTTCATGTCTAATCTCTTGATCTTACTATCCTTTTGGTTCCTTGTTGGGATCCTAATGGCCTCAGTTATGTCTAGCATACTTCAAGTAGTGAGTAGGGGTTCATTGTGATCATCCCATCTCTAGCATCTATGATGTCTATGTTGTTCCCTACTCTTCCTTCTTTCATGGTGTGTTTTTCTAAAGTGCCCTCGTCTCCTTTCTCAATTTTTTCATCTATGACTCTCATTTTTCTTGCCCTTATCCTCATGATCTTTTTCCTTATGACTATGTCTAGATCTTCAAGGAGAGGGTGAAGAGGATGATGAAGGTGAAGAAGAAGGAGGACCATCACCACGATGGTGCTCACTTCCTTCTCTTCGGTGGTCATGGCCTCGATCATGGTTACAATCGGAATATCCATATTTGTCATGTGCTTGTGTTCCTTTTTCAAATCCTTTGTGTTTGTTGGTACCAGAATCTGGGTTATGGATAGTTGAGTAAAGATTCTGATATACAACCCCTTAACCGAAGTCAACAAGAGGAACATCATTGTGTGGGTAGCTACCTGAGGTAGGTTCACCACCCTCATTTTCACTTAGGACACGTGGGACATTCTACAATAAATTTCCCTTCATGGAATCATGATGTTGCTCCTGTTGCAAATTCCTTTGATGTTGTGCCTTCGTGGGCTAGTACTCTCTTAAGTCATTATTATGCACAATGTACTTTGCCTATAAGTGCTACATGCTAATTCATGTGAGATCATGAAGAAGCATGCCCGGGGTAGAGCAATTGGGAGGTAATACTATGTTACCTTCTAAGTCTTGCCAACATAGTTGTTCATCCTAGTGGAGAATAAAGGTAAAGTTTGGTACATATTCATTGGGATGAACATATACCACGTCAAATTGTTGAGGGGCTAGTGGATTATCATGTGTACTATGCCTTTGATTGTTACTTGTATCAGACCAATGATAATCAATAACCAATGATTGTTAATATATAATACATTACACATTGCACATTGAATAGATAATCATGTCTCCTTCTTCATATGATACCTAGGTATGATAACCAATGATAAAGACTTCCTCAATGTCATGGAATAAGTAAAACTATCCTTAAAATAGAAAAATACTTCATTCAGGCTGTATGACCTAGTAATGACTTCTTCCACTCCCCATGTGGCCTTAGTGAAGATAGCAATTTCAATTCCCATTAGTAAATACATCCCTACCAATGAAAAATTAATTCATGAAATGACGATGCCTCCTTCACCTAGAGAAGAGACAAAGTCAACCATACTAGTGTTTTGCAATAGTGAAGTTATGACCAACCACCAAGATGATGAGATAACGAGATCCCCTCTCTTCATAACCATAGGAGGTGGGTAATAAAAAATACATAGAGTGCATGTTGTTGATGAGTTAGCAACCAATGTCATATATTTTAACATTGTTGAATGGTTAGGCTTAGTAGAACACATGCAAGGTATGACTACTTCTACCCTTAAATACTTTAATGGATCACAGGTAGCAATAAAGGGTTTGATCTCATTAGATTTCATAATGGGAAAATAATTCCCCATATTGACCAACTTCTTGGTGGTGGAAGAGACACTAGGATTCAATCTCATCTAGGGGAGGCCTTGGCTAGCTTAATTACAAGCTATTTCCTCATTCATCCACTAAGAAATTCCCCTCCCTTATGAGGGATGTGAAATAATCTTTCATGACAATAGTGTAGTTTCTTTGATGATTAGCAATGTTGATGTGAAGAAAGGGTCTAAAGTGGAGTTTCAGGAAGAAACACCTACTATCAAGTATGAAGTCAAGAGGCCCAAATGAGTAGACTAGGAAAAATGGAAAAATAACCAAACTATGGATGTAGCATGGGAAGAGCTCCCATATCAACATGGTCATTGAGGGAAATGGAGAGTATAAAATTATACAAAAAAGATTGTATACATTTTCTAATCTTTCAAGGATTAGGAAATAGTTGCACAATTAAGTATATTCCCTTATTCACTCATCCCTATGTTAATAATTATGTGAGTTTTTCATTTATTTTTACTTCGTTTTATAACCTATGTTTTAACCTTTTGTTCATGTCTGCCATTTTAGCTTAGTTTTAGCTTTTATACAATTGGTTTGCCTTGCTTGTGCATGTTTGCAATTTTTCATTATTTGGATTTATGCTTCCCTTAGAAAACATAAAAGATACCTTAAGAATTTTTAAAACTAACAAAATCCATAAAAAAATTTAAAACATAAAAATAAAAAAAATTCATCATGGCCTACCAAGGCCTTAAAATGGTGGCTTGCTAAGGCCTTAAACTAGTAGTACATTTATAACCTTTTTCTTCCTTATCATTATTATAGTCATTATACCTTAGTTTGTACTTTATTTTACCTAATTACTATACCATTTTAAATTTTACAAAACTTCACCTCATAGCCTTCTATTTTAAAAGTGTAGCCTTATTACAAAGAGTACATGAAAACACATGAAAATAAAATATACAGAAAATATGCAATGTTAAAATATAATGACCAAAGTATCCAAGTTCAATAGCCATGGTCACATAGTGGGACAAGAAATTTAATTAACCATAATGATAAAAATAAAAATAGAAAAGAGTCTAATAGACATAGTTGCACCATGTAACCATAAAATAAATAAACAACAAACTATGTCATTATCACCAATGGCTATAAATAGCCAATAAAAAATGACATCAACACTACAACAAAAATAGAAAAAAATAGAATAAGACTAATAAGCCTAAGGTAAAATTGTTGGAGGAGGAGGAACATCATCATCATTATGACCACTAGGATTGCTGCCATTAGTAGTGCTTGCACCACAATGAAAAGAACAAATAAAACATAAAATAAAAATTAAATTATTAAGAATTGATGAGCAACAAGGTTCCCCTATGCTCAACCATATGAATACAAGCATTTCATGCATGATCTAGTTGAATTCCAAGGACTAAGTGCTTACATGCCCTAATGGAATAGTTAGGGTTAATTAATCATTGTCTTCCCAAACTTGTATTGTCACGGTTGTATGGTAAGTAAGCCTGAGGCATATGATTTTTATAGCTTTTATGTTTTTATGTCCTGTTGCTAATAAGGGAGGAGAGAGAGAGATAACTAAGTGACTAATTTAACTTAACTACTGATTAATTAGGTGTTAACTAATCCTAACACTAGTATCTGTTCTCACTTGTTGTAAACATCTTGAACCAGTGCAACACTACTGAGATTACCAAATTCTAATCATTACTGGGTTACCAAGTGTTACATGCATGCTTGAAGTGATTGTACTGTGTGTGATAACAATAGAAATGCAAAGTGCATAAAATAAAATAAAATAAATGAAGAAGAAAATAAAATAAAGGAAATGAGTAAGATAACAAATCTCAAGTGCTGCAAGGTTGAATCCAAGAGCTCGTCTTTATTGTCGTACACAAGGTGTGCTTAGGTACATAATGCTTGAATAAATATCTGTCCACACTTAGACCTCTTGCTATAGGCACTTGGCTAGCAACTTAAATCCTAAAAAAATTTCTCATATGAATTCTTCTTCTAAATTCTTCTTCTTCTTCTTGACTTCCTCCTATTATGTGCTTGGGTACTATATTTATAGGCTTGTGAGCAACTACTCTAATAATTACAAAAAATGCCACTCTAATTTTAGAGAAACTACACCTCTAATTTTAGAAAAACTACCTCTCTAATTTTAGAGAAACTACCCCTCTAATAATAACCACTCTAATAATTAGAGTAACCACCCNAAAACTGCCTCTCTAATTTTAGAGAAACTACCCCTCTAATAATAACCACTCTAATAATTAGAGTAACCACCCTAATAATAACCACTCTAATTATTAGAGTAACCGCTCTAATAATTACCGCTCTAATTATTAGAGAAACCACTCTCATCAACAATTATGCTCAAGATATAATCATAAAACAATGAGAAAAAATGAATATATAAATTAAAATACAAACTAACCTAAGAAAATAAAATAAAATAAAAACTTGAAAAAGGTAATCTTTGAAGATTCTAGTGTAAGGTCTTCTAGAGGAAAATTTAGAAGACTAGACTTTAGATGATGAAATATTTGTTCTTCATTCATATTTTCCAAGTCTACTCTCCTAAGGTTTACATCGATTAGAATGTTCCTCCTTTTAATATCAATCTAGGATGAAGGCTCTTGAGAAAAGGTAGTAGTAGTAACCTCTATACAAGTAGTGGCGAGTTGAATAGCAGTAGAATTCAAAACCACCAAAGAGCCTTCAAATAACTTGAAGGCCTTCTCTATGTTGATTCCTTACATAAACATCTTAAACTTTTATCCCTTCATAACTTCTTCCTATAACCACTTGTAGTATCCATTTTTTTAGCCTTGTACTTATGCTTGTGGTCCTTTTGTTTCTTATTCTACTCAAGGACATAAGCACAATAGTCTTGTCAATCTCTAATCCTATGAACTAATAGGTCCATCTAAATGTTCCTTTTAACATGGCTCCTAGCTAGAGCAACCATGCCATGGATGACATTCCAATAGTGTAACCACTCAAATTCCTTAGTGGGAAAAATGTCTCTATTGGCCACCCAAGCCTCTTTAAATTGCTTGCAATCTCTAAGGTCCTTAAGCTCCTCTACCTGCCACTTGTTTTCTTTTTTCAATGTAACAACGTTTTGCCATAGAAATTCATTTGAGCATTGGCACTCCCATGAAGTTCTAGCATATGAGAGGGCACATTCAATGATCCCCTTGTATAACCTTCCTGGAACATTTTCTAGTTTAGGTGGTAGTGTAGGAAACTCGCTAACCTTAATGGCATGCTTGGGATCCCATCCAACCTTGGATAGTATAAACAACATAACAAAAATATAAACATAAAAAATGGTAATTAACAAAAATAACCAAAAAAAACATTAAATAGCTAAGTCCATGTAATCATAAAACATAGAAAATCATAAGGAATATAAAAATATATATAATAATCTAACTAAGGTAAAATATGCTATTATTCTTACCAACATTGGGAGCAATCTATTGCAATTGATTAATCATGTCTTTATCCATGCCTCATATAAACTGAGTCTTATTAAGGACCTTGGCCCATGGTTTCATACAAAACATGGAAGTGGATGCTTCTGGAAGGGATTTAGGTACTACAACAAGAATAACCATAACAAAACTAAAAGTTAAAATAAACTTAACATGAATAAAAGATACAACATAGAAACTAAAATGTAGAAGCATCAGGAATATCATGTGGAATGTCAAAGGTAGATTCATCATCAAATGATGAATCTTAAAATATAGCATCTAAGGCATTCAATGCATCTTTATATGCCATTTCATCCTCCCCTTGTTTCCTTAGTGCCTCCTCTTCTTGGTGTTTCCTCTCTACCTCTATTGATGCCTAGGCTACAATTTCTTGTTGTTTCCCTGTAAGAATTGCAAAGGAAAAATGTAAGACAAGGTTGCAAGCTTTGCCTAAAATAATATGATGAGATAAATATGCACATAACATAAAAAATATGAAAAATAACATAACAATAAAAAATAATAAAAATATAATTAAAACATACTTGTAATAGTGTGATGTGCTCTACTAAACCTAATATATACTTTCTTCATTGCTAGCTACTCAACAACAAGAACTATTTCATTGACTAGCGGCCTTTTCAACTTTGCTATGGCTACATCATCAACCTCTACACATAACTCTTTGGCTCTTTTTTCAATTCCATAGGTAATATGAAATTCAATCCCCATGCTATCAAGGAAAGGACAATGTGCACCACTAAATTTCTTAGTGGTAACAAACAAAAATTCCTCAATATCCTCAACTTATGAATCTTGAACATGCATGGCTGGAACAATATGTTTTACCCCATGTTTGGAACATTGGGATGGATCATCACTTATCAATTTCAATCCTTCATGACCACAAGGAATTCTATGAACCTCTTTAGATATGTTGCAAAAAATGCAAAATTCATATAGCATATCATTTCAAGGTTGTTTTAGAATTTTTGGCTCTCATCCCATAGCCCAGAAATGAAATGAGTAGCCCTGTTAAACTTTGCATCCTTAATGAGAACCTTCTACATGGTTCAAGTCTATCAAAGGCCAAGGATCTTCTATTTTGATAACAACATGGTAAATGATTTGGAGTAGAACAATCGATACAACTTGTTGACCTCTATGATCTAGCACTAGTCTAGAAGTAACCCATGGCTACCATGATGAGAGTTAAGACATTCTTCAACCTCCTCTATATAGTCCACCTCTTTTCCTACTCTTGTGGCAATCTTCATGCCATCACAAGGTATGCAAAAGAGGTCAGTGAACATGGATCCATTGATGGACAAGATGATAGGCACATCATGAACATGAGAGATGAATTTTTTGACTCCTTTGTCAAAGGAGTCAATGACATTTACCATATCTATAGTAGGTATGTATGGACTAGGAATCATATATAAATTGAGCAAACCTACATTGATACTCCTTTCCTTGATCTCTCTAGGTGCTCATCTAGCCGACCACTCCTAAGTTGAATCTACTTCTCCACACTTGAAATGAATGTTTTCTTTGTAGGTCTTGAGGTGATTGCAGCAATTGTAGATGTAGTTGTAGGATCTAAAAAATAGAATTAATAGATTATTAGCCTTTAGCATAAGCACATCACAAAAAATCATAAAATAAAAAAAAATATATAGGATAATAATAATAGTTCGTGTTAAATTCATAACCACAAAGGTAAAACCAACTCAGCAATTGAAGCCTAAGTAATTAGAAAAATAACTCAACTAGAAAATGTTTACATTTATAAATAAAAAATTAAAAAAATTAAAAATCCTTAAGTTGTGTACTTGGTTGAAGTAACATTGGGATCCTAAGAGGCATGAGTGCATAAATTCCTAAGTCTAGGAGGTCCCACCAAACATGAGTAGCCTTATTGGCCACACACTCTCAATAGACTTGGGAGTAGCATGAGGTATATCTACTAAAATCATCCCTTAGCTCCTCCAACATCATTATTCTCACAAATTGATCTTATACAAAAACCTCTAAGGTTTTGTATGCTAGGGATAATATTTGTTCACTCCTGAATAATCCTTCAGCATCCACCCTATACCTATAAAATGTAAATTTAAAGAAAAATTATTATAACCATAAAGCCTAATAAAAATAAAAAATGAAAAAAACCTAGGATGGTACTTATGCTTACAAGTGGTAGAAGGTGCTAGGAGGATTTTGAAACAAAGTTTGGACTTTGTGACCTATCATCAACATGTTGTTAATATTATATTAGATGAACTTAGACATATTCCAAATCTTGAATAGCTTGCATGTTCCTAATGTGTGTGTTCCATTATGGTACTTTCCTTCTACATGAGTGTTAGGGTTATCCACCATGAACTTTGTAATTAAGTTATCAAATAGGGTAACAAAGCCTTTGTAATAATAGTTGTGATGTCAAAGGTCATGTGTGACCATAAAATCACACTAAAGTTCTTCAGCAAGAATGCTAAGAACTCTTTGGCCCCATGCCTGAACTAGGGAGAGCCACAATCCAGAATCATGTTAGGAGGCAAAATATTTGGTCCTAGTGTGTTGATGGAACATGGAAGCCCAACCAACTCAACAACCACTAGGATTGGTTTTAAGAAGGCACTACACAACTAAAAAATAGCCATTAAAACAATACATAACAATAAGAAAAATTTAACAATAAATAAACAAATATGACAAATATGATGTGAACATTCATACAAAAAACAAAATAACCAAATCTAATGTTAAAATCATTAAAAAAAAACAAAATGCAACTAAGAACTAAGTAGAAAAACCAAGTAGCCTAGAACAAAGATGATAATCACATAGTTGAAGTGTGCATAAAAAATTAAAAAAATTCTATATCAAGCATTAAACTATGAGAACAAGCATGTAATAAGTTTAAACCTATGTCAGCAATGCATTAATATCTATAAAAATTTTAAATTGAATTAAACAAAATTTTGGCTAGAAATCCTTATTTATAGGGAAATGACTATAGTAAAAACTCTAGGAAAAAAATTTAAAAATTTAAACTATTGAAAATCAATATACATCATGGAAATAACTTTTAAATACCTTAGGAAAAATTGAAAAGACATAAAAATTAGACCATGTAGATTGAGAACTTAGAAGGGGGATTGAATAAGTTCCCTAATTTAAAATTGCTCTAGCTACAAAAACATACCAATTTTATGTGGTTCCGCAACATGGTTACATCCACACTTGGAGGGTAGAATCCATGAATACCTCTAGAATTTGTTTCTTCAAAATGTGATTTGAAGCACACCACACCCTATGCAAGCTTTGAGCTCCACTCCAGAGTGTTTCATCACTACAAAAGCACTCAACCTCATAAGCTCCCAACAAGCTCAAAATGTGGTTTAGAGGATACCATAAAATTTACAAAATTGAGCTCTACACTAGAGTGTTTTGATGCTACAAAACCACTCAATTCCATAGGATCCCACCAAACTCAACAAGGATGTCTTCTTGTAAGAAGCACATCAACTATATAGGGCTACAAGAAAGAAAGAAAAGAACAAGGAAAGAGTGTAAGTAAATTTATATATGCTTGTATTTGAAGCTTAGTATAATCACAATCAAGCAAATGATGTTACAATGAAGAGTGACACAAAATTACTTATAATAGCCAATGATAAGTCTTTTTCGTGAACAATGCTTGCATAATTTCCAAGATTTTTGCTTTATCTTATAGCTTCAAAATTTTCAAAAAATTCTTGAAATTCATGTAATGGCTAGTATAAATGTCTACTTGGAAGTTTAGACATCTACCTAAGATAGCCCTCAAACTTGAAGAGACACCTACCTAGAAAAGGATACGTATGCCTATAAATGTTTGCCTATAGACATCTACTATTTATGATAGACATATGGTTTTTTTGTAAGATGTCTACTTCACTTTTGCACTTTGGAGTTTTATGCATTCCTTTGCTAATTTAACATCTTGTCCATCTTCAAAACACTTTAGTTTGGATTGTAGATTTCATTTTCATCCATGCTGTCATCTTGTCCATGTAGTCTTCATTTTGACATCTCAATGTAGATCTCGTTTCTTAAAATCTTAGATCTCTATGTGAAGTTCTTATTCATGGCCCTACAAAATTATTATTACATACATGAAATCTACATCTTGTATTTTCTTTAAGATTTTGACATACTAAAAGGTCAACAATCTCTCACTTTTTGGTAATGTTAAAAACTTAAGAAAATGGGCTAGTACCATTCATAGCACATAAATTAATTCCAATGTAGCTGAGTGTAACATTGGAACAATGATAAAAGACTTAAGGCATTTGATTAAAGAAAAAATAGATAACACAAGAATGTCTTCATAAACTATCCAAATGTCAAACCTATCTCATAATATATCATGCTATCATAAAAAGCTATCCATATACATAAACATGATCAACAACAATAATTTCATACACTATTCAAAAATGCTTTATATAAATGCTAAAATGCTTTTCATATAAGTCCATATCCATATATCCATAACTAAGTATATACAACTATCCAAAAAATCTACAAATCCACAAATATTCACAAATATCTCCCCCTTTTTGGACATCACCCAAAAGGAGAAACCAATAAGAAAACCTAGTTACTAACTTAGGTAGCATCATTGGACACTTCATTAGAAGTAGGGACTACATGAGAAGGCCTATATGTCTCCTCATCATCATCATCACTACTAGTGCTAGTGCCAGAAATGTGCTACTCATCATCTTCATCATCTAAAGATGGAACATAGAAAAGAGCTCTCCTAGGATGAAGCTTCACCTAAAACTAGGATGAAACAAGTGGATGAGATAGTACCTACTAAGAAGATTATGACGTACTCTTTCTTTGATATGTAATGGGATCCACTAATCTCCACTGAGAAGAAGATCAAAAAAGGCTCTCCATGGCCTGCTACTCAAAAGTCTATGGTGCATCATCATGAGGGTGAGAATTAGATCCATGCTAAATAGGATTAGGAAACTCCCACTAGACTCATGTGGGTGGTGCATCAACCTCCTTTGAATCAAATGCATTTCTTGAATCATATGCTCAAGATGGCCCAATAGCTACCAAGTGTCTAGTTGGAGCTAGATAATCCTCCTCACTATCTAATATGGAAAGAATAATGATCTCCTCAAAATGTTGTCCATCTAGAGGAAGAGGTAAACAGTTGCATCCATTCTCTTATGAAGGTAAGAGAGGTACCTATCAATCATCTTGATAATGTGAGGAAAAGGTATGAGAAGCTTATTAAGTGTGAATCTCATCTAGCTTCCAATTGATTTGGACCTTCTTAATTAAGGAGAGGTCTAAGATGGTGATGTAGATCCCTTATTCCTTAACTTCTATGACCTAGTGTTGGTTTTTGCTACCTCAACATAGGTGGACCTTCTCTTCTCCAAATACTCATCGAGGCCCCTCTTACTTTTAAGCAAACACATGTTAGAAATGGGAACACCTCTCTGATGTATCAACAAACTAAAGAGATGAGGATGCTAATAGACTCTCTCTATCTCTAGTAAAAGGATCTAACATGTTTGTGCATAGGATATGGCCTAAGTCTAGGGCTACCAACTGAGTAGATAATAAAGAACAAGGCTTGGTTGGGTTGGCAACAAGTAGTTGTAACTTACCCCTTTTACAATAATATTATATAAAATAATAAGAGAAAGGGTGGAAGCATTTGAAGCCATTTGACTCCTAAAAACTTTTCCACTATGCAAAGATATAGACTACACAAACAAAGCATCAAAAAACTCATCTTGGGAAATAGGGATTCATCATTTTTAAAAATATCAGAAATGGAGTGGATAGTAATCTTGTGAATATCTAAACTAGAAATTCCAAGAATGGCATTGACAACTTCTAGGATGACTTCAATCAATAGTCCCCCAACAATGGATGTAAAAGTACCAACACTAGCATTTGAAATTGCAATATTGCTATAAAATTTTTTGATGAGAATTTTAGGGATACAAAAGTTTGTAGAAAGAAAGGTCATCTTGTTTAATACTTGAAAATATATCATAAGTTATTTTTGACACCATTGATAAGAACAAATGAATCTCTTAGAAACAATGGTAATAGAATGAGTTACCTAAAATCTATATTGATAATTGATGGAGCAAAATTGAGAAGTATAAGAATTTTTTATGCTAGAAGAATCTTCCTTCTACTTCTTGATCCTAGAAGGATCCCTAGATGTTGCAATCCTCTTGTGAGCCATTAATTTAAGAGAAGATACACAAATCACCACTATTAAAGAAGCCCTAGTCATCTACCCATAGTCATCTATGCTTGGATGTGAAAATAAATAAGGGAGAAATGAAGTATTGGCTTTATGTAATCATGGTTGCTAAGGATTTTTTTATGAAAAGATAGACATCTAGTTTCACTAGAAGATGTTTATGTTACATCTATTCAAAACTCATATATACATCTAACTTATGATGCAAACATTTATCTTTTCATGTAGACATCTCAACAAGGAAAGGTTCAAGGGACAACTACCTTGGATTATAGTATTAAAAGAAATTTTGAATGAAATTAATAATTACCACTACTTATCTTGCTTACTAATGGAGATGAAGATGTCTAAGGAGATTGTAAATGAGGTTCTTCTTTTGAAGTATCTCCTTTCATGCAAATTTCTTTAATTTTTAACGTTTGGCTTTCTTTTTAAAATTTTTTGATGAAAGTTCTTTCACTTTCTTCCTTTTGTTTAATTCTCCACACATTTTTTTCTCCCTTTCCTTTTGATTTACCCTCTATATCTTCTTGTCCTACAAGACTTCCTTTCTATATGCATTTTGGTAAAACCAAGGAGTCTTATGATATGGCCATGTGTTCATGTCATAATATTTTAATTTACAATCCCATTGCTTATGCTCAGATCTATTACAATAATAACATCTAATTCTTTTATTTTAGTTAGAGTGATCAAACCTTTGAGCTACTCTTTGTTTGGATGTAGTATTAGTTGACACTTCAATTTTTGGAGTAGTCTCTTTTTTGAATGAATTTTATGTAGATGCTTCTTCTTGGTAGCATCTTAGCCCACATTTATCATGTGGACATCTTTCTTGTCCCAACACCATCTGAAGTGATTCTTTCCCTTTGATTAATGTTTCATTCACTGGTTTGGTATCTACAAGTTCCTTTTTGATCTGCTCATAAGACAAAATTAGTTTTTCATTCTTAGCTCTAAGGTCTAAGTTTTCTTATAAGGGGTCTAAATATCTTATATAAAATAGAGATAAATCTTGAGTTTTTCTTTTCATATCCTTCTTTATTTTTATACAGATATTTTGGAAGGACAATGATTCATTACACAAAATATCATACCTTTTTCATTAGTTTCAATTACTTGGTCCTCATCTTTGATTGAGCAATCATCATTCATGAGAGCCATGTAGATGAGATGTTAATCCTTTGTAGTATTATCTACCTCTTCTTCACTTTGTTCTCCATTGCGCCAACCAGTGTAGAAGTTTTTCTTTTTCAAATCAACTTCAATTTCATCTCTTCAATGAAACATACTAGTGCTAGGACATTTTAAGGCCACATGACCTCTTCCAACACACACCTGACATTCTATGGAAAATGCATCAAAATTTGGATTGGTATAATTTTTACCTCTATCTTTACATTTGAATTGATTGGATCTAAATTGGTTAAAGCTTATCCCTTTCTTTGCAAGAAGTCTTTGAACTCTTCTTGCTGCAAGAGCTATTTTATCTTTACTATTCATTTCTAGTTCAATATATTTCTTTTCTTTGATGATGATTTTAGAGTAATATGTTTTTCCTTTATCACTCCTTCACTTATGAGATTCATCTCATAAGCAATCAAAGAACTTTGAAGCTCCTCCAACTTAATGATAAAAAAGTCTCTAATTTCATCCATAGCGGTGACCTTAGGTTTAAAATTGCATTGTAATGTTCTAATCATTTTTATAATTACATCACCTTTAAGAAAGTCATTGCCTATTTTCCTAATAGCTACCACAAGATCACTTTTCCTAGATAAGTAATCCTTGATCTATTCTCCTTTTGTCATCCTAAGCTTCTCATATTCACTTTGCATACTAAAAGTTTTGATTGTGTAAATATAGACATGTCCTCATAAATAGTTTCTAAGGTTTTCCATATTTCCTTAGTTGTCTTACACCTAGCTATTCTATTAAATTTTGATTTATTAAATGCACAATATAAATAATTTTTTGTTTTAGAGTCATACATAGACTTATCATTTTCTTTAGCATTCCATTTATTCTATGGCTTGAGAGCTTTTGAGACATTGTGGATGGGCAATGTATAACCTTCAAGGATTGACTCTCATACTTCAAATTCCATAAATTTGATGAAACCTTGCATGCTTACCTTCCAATATGCAAAGTTAAATCTATTGAACATTGGTGGCTTTTTGCAGGATGTTCCTTCCATAGTTGATTCTAGAAAGTTAAAGCATGAACTTGGAAGTACTAGGCTACGATACCACTTGTGGATCAAGAACTTAGAAGGGGAATTGAATAAGTTTCCAATTTCAAATTTCTCCATCTACAAAAGCACACTAATTTTAAATTATTATCCAACTTGCCTATGTCCACACTTGAAGGGTAGAATCCATGCACATCTTTAGATTTTGTTTCTTCAAAATATGATTTGATGGGCACCACACCCTATATAAGCTTTGAGTTTCACTTCAGAGTGTTTCATTAATATGAAACCACTCAACCTTACAAGGTCTTGAAAACCTAAAAATGTGTGTTATAGGATCCCAAAACCTTTACAAAATTGAGCTCCATACCAGAGTGTTTTGATGTCGCTAAACCAGTCAATCCGACAAGATCGTGATAAGCTCAACAAGGATGTCTTCTCACAAAAAGAACATCAAACCTATAGGGCTATAAGAAAGAAAGAAAAGAATAAGGAAAGAATATAGCTAAATCTAAAAATCCTTGTACTTGAAGTTCACTACAATCACAATCAAATAAATGATGATCCAATGAAGAGAAAAACAAAATTTACTTAGAATAGTCAATGAAATTTTTTTTGTCAATAGTGCTTACATAATTTCCACAGTTTTTGCTTTATCTTATAGCTTAAAAGTTTATAAAAAATCCTTGGAATTTGTGTAATATCTATCAAATAGATAGTATAGACATATACTTCAAAATTTAGACATCTACTTGAGATAGCCCTCAAAGTAGGAGAGGAGTCTACCTAGAGAAGGAGACATTTGCCTATAGAAGTTTGCCTATAGATGTCTACTATTTAAGATATACATTTACTATTTTTTGGAGATGTCTACTTCACTTTTTCACTTTGTATTATAAGCCATTTCCTTGTTAATTTTATATCTTATCCATCTTCAAAACACCTTAGTTAGTCTTGTAAATTCTGTTTTCATCCATGCTCTCATCATGTCCATGTAGTCTTCATTTTGACATCTCAATGTAGGTCTCATTCTTGAAATCTCATATCTCTATGTGAAGTTATCATTCATGGTCATGAAAAATTATCATTACATGCTTACAATCTACATTCTCCATTGTCTTTAATGTTTTGCCATACCAACAATGCATGCCAAGTAGCTAAAACTTCAATTGTCTCAAGTAGTTCATGTAATCAAAATTTGATAAGAAATTACTGAAATATTTTTTCTAAGTCTAAGGAATGTTAATATTCAAAAATCAACATAAAACACACATCAAAGTTGCAATAGTAGACATAGGAAATTCACAATATGGCTTGGAATCACTTTGAATTTTTTACTATGAAAACCTAGTTTACACTAAAGCAACAATAGTAAAACCTCTAGGAAAATTATGAAAAAATTTTCAAAAATTTTAAAAATTATGTAGAACCATCCTATACTATGCCAAAAATCCTCAAGAGGAAAGGAAATTTCTAAAAAATAGACAAAGTATAAAAATGCTTCCACTCGTTATAAGGCAAAAGTAAGTAAAAATTGAAAAATCACTCTGCACTAGTGTAAAAAAATCATAAAAAATTAATTGTATCTCTAAAAGTAGTGGTTAAATAATTTTTATGACCATTAAACACTATATAATATCCCTATGTCCTCAAAAATCAAAAATTCCAGACCACATCCTTTTAAAAAATTATAAAATTTGGACACTTTTTGATAAAAAAAACTATAAAAAATCCATAGAATGGGCTTAAGAAAAAATTTATAACTTCATATAAAATGTCCATATAGTTAAAGCCATAACACAAATGCATTAACATAACCGAGAAATAATGTTCAAGCCACATGAAACCAAAATATTCCTAGCACACATACCTAGGCACTACAAAATGCCTCCATATTGCAATAAAAATTGGTAAAAATAGTTAATGAAGAGTACTTGGTAATCATGTTACATGAGCCATCACTGATGGAGGATTTCAAGATGTGGGAGATGCCTCTAGTAGTAGTGTATACCACCTCTAGTAATAAATTCTTGCTAATTCCTCCTCTCCTCTTAGACATCTTGTAGGGTTGGAGCAGAATTCCCAACTTCTTTACAACTGCATTACCTTGGTGATGGAAAATGGCCAAAAATATGTTGGCTATAGATGGAATTGAAGTCCAATATAGTTGGAAAGCCTAGATTCCAAGTGCTACTAGCTAAAGAACCAAGCCAAACAAAATGGTTTGCATAAAAGTTGCAATGAAGAAATCCTCTATGTACCTATGCATTAGTGTAGCAACCCTTGCACTCATAATGCCTACAGAACACTTAGTGAACTCAAAGTTCACATATGAAAAGTCATAAATATGCTAGGTTTTCTTGGTATTTGATTCTAAATAATCTTTTAACCTTGGATGAACCCCAAAGGATGCCTCCCAAAAAAGCCATAAAAAATCCCAATAGAATGGGATTTGAGACCTTAAACCAAAGATATACTAGGGATTCATGACCAAGCAAGCATCAAAACCTTGGAATGGGTTGTAGGATCCAACCATGGCCAAGATGCATCTCCTAGCTACCCATCCTTGATCCATTATGGTCAAAATAATTATATCCCAAACTAGAACCTTGGACATTGCCATAAGAGGGTTCTAAGTGCTAGAAAGAAACCTAAAAAAACTAGAACACAACACTTAAAATATTTATATACTAGCTATAAGAAATGATATTCTTTCTAGCATATTTATACAATGAATGGTGATGAACTACACTAGCAAGTAATCCAAGTGATCTCCAAATTGGCAAGCTAAATCCCAAACCCTAACTAGAGCCTTTTACGGCTTCAAAGCCTTGTAAACCCTATAAAAATGTGTTGAAACCCATATTTCCTCCAAAAATATGCTAGAAAAATAATTAAATATGTTGGCTAGTGTGTTTTTGGATGGAGTCGACACACCATGACCTAATATCACCTCAAATAGCCTCCAAAATTACAAACCCTAGCCTTGACACCTACTTGAAGCCTCTGATGATTCTGAAACCCCAAATGAAAAGTTAAAAATATGTCAAAATTGATCAAACCATGAAAGATACAATAGGATGAGTACTAAGTATGATTGCCACTATATAAACTTCAAGGAAAACCAATAATAGCTCATCAACTAGTCCAATCAACCTCCAAACATCTTACTTTGATCTCAAAAATTTTCTAGAGTCTTCGATGGCAATTAAACCTTGAAAACTAAGCTAATAAGTGGTCAAAATTAATTAAATCCTCTAAAGATAGACTAGTTTTACTACTAAACAAATTGGCCATTGTATTTGTCAAGAGAAATGGCCAAATGAAGTCTCTAATCACCTATTAGATCATGAATCTTGAGCCTAAACCCTAGTTGTAGATACTGATGACCTTAGAAGCCAAGAAACCAAGTTGATTGATCACCCAAACTAACCAAAAGTCAATATTCCATAAAAGATACATTGGAATCAACACTAAATATGTTGGAAAATGTATTTTTTATTTTGATGACAATTTTTATAGTCTTATGACACTTCAAATTGCTTGGAATTCTACTGGAAAAGTAAGGAATCTTGAAACTTGAAACTAGCTTGATCTCAGTTTGAGCATGAACTACATTTCATCATTTATATGCTAAGGCTAAGAAAACATATGTTGGCTAGTGTATTTTTCAATTGATCTATACTTTTGTTTACATATTTTGGCCTCAAAATGACCTTCTGACAACCCTAGAAACCCTTCACTATCCTAGGAGATCATTGAAGCCAAAATTCCAAGTCTATAGCTTTATGGAATAATTTTTCCTAAGAAAATATGTTGGCATTAAAATTAAATATGTTGGCTAGCATATTTTCTAGATCTTGGTAGCATGCAAGGCCTTTAGTAGATCAAATTAACATCAAAATTGTCTAATTCTCACTCTTAGTCCACTTTGTTGACAATTGAAGGCATTAGAATCCATAAACTAGTTGAAAAAACTCATAGATATAAAGTTTCACTAGATGATACATTGGAACTTGCAATAAATATGTTGGCCAACATATTTTTTGTAATGGCTAGTGTATTTACTATAAAATGCATGATTCTTACCTTCAAATAGGCTAAAAAAAACCTCTACAAGTGTCCAAACTCTTCCATTAATCTTGTAGCCTCCCACCATGGCCCACTAAGGCTTAAAATTAAAAAACTATGATCTTGATTCATAAATATTGACCATGTTTTATAACATGTTAGCTACCTTACTTAGTTTGGCCTTATTCCACTATGTTTTAGCTTGGCATGACCTTGTTTTACATTATTGTGTATCATTGCCATATCATTTGGTGTCATTTGGCTTCATTTTTATCATTTTTACATCATTTGACTTTTTTATACCATATTTTTCCATCATTTTCCCCTGTTTGACCTTAGTTGACTTCATTTGACATTAGTTGGTAGCATTTCACATTTTTTAGACTTTTTAAATATTTCTTAACATTGTTTGGTGGGGTTCAATCATCATTTGGCCCTGCTTGACAATCATTTAGCCTTTGTTTTATCTTATTTGCCTTAACCTACCTCTTATAGCCTTCATTGACCACGTATTAACCTTGTTTGACCATTGATGTAATTTGTTCTAACTCATCTATGCATTATCACTAAATTATTTTACATTACTTTAAAATTTTTTACTTATTTATCACATAGATGTAACTTAATGTGCTTATGATTGATGTGCAAGATTAGAGTATGAATACCTTGAAGAAATTTAGTTTACCTCTAGGCCTAAGTGGACCTCATGGTAATGTTAAATGCTTCATTGATCTCAATTACTTTAAATCTTAAGCCTGAGAGCCCAATCGAACACATAGCCTCTGTACAATAGCCTCTTGAATGCTCTAAAAGCCTAGTTAAACACCTTGACTTTGAGGCTAGTAACAATATCAAAGACTCTCTAGATAAGGTTTCAATCACACCACATAGTGGTAAGGAAAAAAATCTAAAATAAAGTTCTTCATTTGAATCCTAATAGGCTCAAGATATCATAAAGGTCTTTTAAGATACTATTAAGATCTTTTCTTGGTCATATGAAGATATGCTAGGTCTTGATCCATGCTTGGTTTAGCATAATATCATACTTGACCTTCATATTAAGCCAGTTAAGAAAAAGGTTTACAAAATTAAACCAAATCTAGCCTTGGTAGTTTGTGATGAGATCATGAAGCTTTACCAAGCTAGTTTCATCTGAGATGTCAACTACATGGAGCATGTGTCCAACATAGTAGTAGTTCCTCAAAAGAATAGGAGCATATGTATTTACATTAATTTCTGAGACCTAAATAAGGAAACTATCAAAGATGATTTTCCTTTACCTAGTATTGAACAACTTATAAATACTATGGTTGCACATGCATTTTTATCCTTCATGGATGTTTTCTCATGATACAACCAAGTTAGGATTAATCCAAATCATCAATTTTGCACTAGCTTCATGACCCCTTGGGGGACAATTTTTTATACCATGATGCCATTTGGTCTAAAGAATGTGAATGCAACCTATCAACAAGCCATGACATATATATTTAGTGATTACATGCTAGGGTTACTCAACAACTATGTGGATTACATAATAGTTAAATCCAAAGTGGCCAATGACCATGCACATGAGCTTAACTTAGTGCTTAAATAATGCCTCAAATAAAAACTTAGACTAAATCCTAGGAAGTTTGTTTTTAGCATTAAAAATAGTATGATGCTTGGATTTGTAGTAATTGAAGTAGGAATATGTGTTTATCCTAGCATGGTTAAGATCATAACCAACTTGGCAACACCTACTAACCTTAAGAAGCTTCAAGGACTACAAGGTAGATTATAATTTATTCATAGGTTCATTTCTAGGCTTACGGATAAGCTAAGACTTATGTAGCACTTGCTTAGATAAAGGAGTTGACTATAAGTGGACTACCCAATGCTAGGAAGCCTTTGATAGCATTAAGTAAGATTTGGATTTACTACCCATAGTGTATCAGCCACAAAAGTATAAAAAGTTTTACATCTATCTTACAATATCTACAATATCCATTGCTTCTCTATTCTATCAAAAAAGAGATGATGAAGTAAAGCTACCTCTATATTACTTAAGCCATGCATTGATTACCTATGAGACCTAATACATGAAGGTCGAGAAGTATTGTCTAGTCCTAGTCTTCTCCTTGAAGAAGTGAAGACATTACCTCTTTAGGAGTCAAGTTAAAGTCATATGCAAGAATAATGTATTTAGAGCCATAATGATCAACATCTATGAAAGTAGCTAGATAGCACAATGAAAAACCAAAACAATTGAGTTTGACCTTCATTACATTTTCCAAGGTTTAGCCAAAGGTCAAGCTATAGCTACACAACTCATAGTTTTCCCATTTGAAGACCTTCAATCCATAGATCCTAAATTCCTTAATGAGTAGGTTAACATTGTCAATGTTGTGCATGAGGATTATGAGGCTATCATGCACTTTGATGGAGCTTCAACTATTCATGGTGTTAATGCTATTACTATCGTAACATCACCTTCTAGCGTAATCCAATCTTTCGCTTACTATTTTCAATTTCCATGTACTAAAAATGAGGTAAAGTATGAAGGATTAATCATAGAAACAATGGTAGCCCATGACCAAGGGATCAAATTCCTTATGATAAAAGGTAACTCAAAACTTGTGGTTAACCAACTAACCAAGGTTTATGCATGTAAAGTCAAACACTTGCAACTTTAGTGTGACCTAGCTAAGAAACTAATAAAATAATATATAGATGTTGGTATTTAACATATATCTCAAACTGAGAACACCTTAGCTAATGCCATTAATACCTTTGTCTTAAATATGATGCCAAATTTGTTTAGAAAGTTACCCTTCTTAACTATAAACTATCCTATTTCCATTACACAAAACATTGAACACAGCTCTATAGCCATTGTCAATATCACTCCTAAAAAGAAGTAATATGGTGACATCATATTTTACCTAATGCCTAGTGAAGCTTCATAGAACGTGACTACTCAAAATGATGTTGTACATAAAAGATCAAAATAATATATCATTGTATATGATAACACACTATGTCAAAGTTCCTATGATGACATACTGTTAGTGTGCATGGGCAAAATCTAATCCTACATAGTCCTTAAGCAAGTTCATGAAGGTGTATGTTGAGGACATAATAGGACCTAGAGCCATGGTGGCAAAAATTAGAAGATTAGGGTATTATTGATCTTATATGAAAATTGACTACCTACAAAAGGTTAAAACTTATGATACCTATGAATGGCATAACAACTTAATACACATGCCTCCAACTAAGTTACACACTACTTAGATAACTTGATCATTTCAATGATTGGGACTTAACATTATTGGACCTATAATGCCTAAGTATTTTTCAAGACAAAGCTTTATCATTACTGTAACCAAATATTTTACAAAGTGGGTTGAAGCTATTCCCCTAAGATACATAACATCTTGACAAGTTTGTAGTAGATTCATACTAGATAACATAGTAGCCCATTTTGGCATACCTTTAATCATAGTTATAAACGATGGACCATAGTTTAGTAGCTAAGAAAAATAAGCCTTTTGTCAAGAACTAAGCATTAAGAATTTCTTTTCATCAGCATACTACCCTCAAGCCAATAGACAAGTTGAAGCTAGCAACAAGGTCATCATAAACTTCCTCAAAAAGATGATAAATAATAGCAAACATAAGTGGCATGAGTATCTTATCCATGCACTTTGGGCATATAGGACTACCTTTCGAATTGAGTTTTGTGTCATCCCATATAGCCTTGTTTACAAATGTAAAGCTATTTTACCTCTTTAATTGTAGGTTTTATCACTAAGAGTAGCTCTATCCAACTTTATCAATGATGAGTAGAACCAGAAGTTGTACACTATCAACCTTGATTTGGTGAAAAAATAATGAATAAAAATGCTTGCTCACATCAAATGATATCAATAGACAAAAAAGGAAATACCATCAGCTTCACCTAAATAAGAGAAAGATCAAGAAAGAAGACCTAGTCCTTGAGGCTATTCATGAGCATGTGGACAAGCATTTAGCTAATTCGGAGGGGGCATTTCTTGGCCACTAAGGCCTATGGCAATAGAGCATTCAAATTGGTAGATATGGATGAGAATAAATTAACCAATCTGATTAACCATTCTTATCTCAAGCATTATTACATCTAATGTGACTTTCCTTACAAGTGTGGATCAACAATTAGCATCAATGACCTTTACAACTGATAGCAAGAGAGCCTACATGATCTCTCTATCTCTCTATCTCTCTCTATCTCTCTATCTCTACTTGGAATAACAAATGAACTAAAATCTTTGTAAATCCATCATTCACATCACATAGATCTCTTAAATTTTTTACTTATAGTAGCCTATGGTGGTCTATAGTTTGCTAGTTATGTCATGTAGTCTTATGCAATGTATTGTAAGAACATGTATTCTCTATCTTGTTTTCTTGCTCTCTTGGAGTTGTGCTTGCAAAATAAAGCTTGGATGTCATTGCAAAGGTACAAATCATTATGCCAGTAACTTACCATGTCACCTTAATACATGACATTTTGGTTAGCTTATCCTACCATATTAAGAGTGCTTGTCTCACTTCATTTTCATTACCCCTTTTTAAATCCCTATCTTGTAGCCTAATTACAACCTTCCTTATACTAAATGGCAATGATGACCTATGTTTGATATATATGCATTATGGCCATGTGACATCTACTTTATCATACTTCACTATTAAGTTCACTGGATTTAACACATCTTATTCAATAAGAAAATCAAACTAAATTTGACCTTGACAATGAAACCCAATGAAGGTTTTACCCTAAAAAAAATGATGGGAAGCAAATTTCCAAAGAAGCTAAGAGGCCAATGAATCCCAAACGTTAGATCAATAAATCCAAACAACAAAAGGAAGTAGCCTAGTGCCCAAAGAAACCTTGGAGTAGAGTGTTGGTGCATAAAAAATATTTTGTAGTGACTAGCACTTTGAAGCACAAAGTGTTAAGACTACAATGATCAGTGAGCATGTCACTACCATACCATAATCATGATATCAAAATTTGGAACTCATTGTTAATCCCTATGACCATTTCTTCATGATTAAATATAGCCCTCATTTAATATCATCTCACCATAACCTTATCTCACAATCACAAGCACTCTTTTGCATGGTATGATAACTTCAAAATTAAGCACGAAGAAGAAACATTGGTAATAGACCTATGGTGGTGTCTTGCATTCTTTGTTGATGTCTCTTAGGTCAATCCTCAAAATATCAACAAAGAGGAACCAATGAAACACCACAAAGAAAATTCATGTTGTATCCCATGGCCAAAATCCATTTTAATTTGGTGTAAAAATAATGGTAGATAAAATTACCTTATTTTTGTAAGCACTTGGCATTGTACCCTTCACCATTGCACTTGAGGAAGAATTTTATTATAAAATATGAAGTTTGTAGTTCACAAGCTACAACCTCACATATCTTAATCTAGTGAGGCTTAAAAAGGCTTCATAAGTTGTTATTGCCTCATTTTCCAAGTAAAAAAGGTTATATTATACATGCACCTAGGCTTGGAAAGGTTGAAAATGCCTTAGGAATTACCAAATTTTGGTTTTTCATGGTTTTTATGTTGTATATTGGGCTTTGATTTGCATAATGTAACCATCATATTAATTATGAATCCAACATATTTTTGTGGAGGCCAACGTACTTTTGGTTAACTCAATGTATTAATTATGAAACCAACATTTTTTTTATGGAATTTGTGCATCAAAATTACCAAAATTGATAGATACATTGGGGTTCATGACCTACAACATCGGAAATTTACAGTAATCTATCAACAATCATGGCAAAAAAATTTAGCAATAGATTTGAAACCAATAGCCTATTTAAACAGAAGATGACCACTTCACAAGGACTTTTGGCAAGAATTTGCATTCATTTAAGAAAAGAGACATCTCAAAGTAGTGCAAATCAACCTAAATTCCAACAACCATCTATCATCCACCAGGAAAATCCAATACTATAGAAATATCAAGGAGCTATGGGAGCACTACTTTCAAGCATTTGGATCATGAGGTTGAGTACAAGATACAATGTGTTAACTTTACAGAACTTCAAGCATCTTCTACAAAGCTCTTTGTGCATCTTAAGAACAAAAAATTGTACTCTTTTAAACTTTATTCTTGGAATAGCTTATTATTTTAATAAAATATGCAGTTCATTTATTTTGTATAAGTTTATTTTTCTATTTCTATATAGTAGAATCTACATTTTTTATTAAATTTATTTACACCATTTCACAAATTCAAAGTTCCTGGGTGATTGGAAAGACTATTCAAGGTTCTTTGAATTCCTTTCCTTGAGGCTCGTGGGATTCAAGGTTAAACTATTTCATTAGGAATCTTTAGTTTTCCAGCATCAAATTTTTTCAATGAAACAAGATTATTGTGAAAAACCTTAAATAGAAATATTTATGTAGTAAGATTAACATGAATTGATCAACATTGTTAACAATCCTAAAAGAATTTTGATAGATTTAGATCAAATTTTTGGCTCCTGGTTATATTTCCCTTATAAACATAAATGTGCAAAAGAAAATTTCCTCATGAAGAATGAAGCTTTTAGAAGTAGAATGTTTACAACTATGCTCAAAGGGAGTTTGGTTATTTTAGCTAGGACTTCAAAAATAATTCTAAATTTGAGTATGCTAGTAGCTTAGAATTTTTTTAATAGTTAAACATTCATACTTGTTAGTAATATTTTAGTGAATTAACATGAAGATCTAGTCTTTAAGCCAAATTCAATTTTATAAGATACTCTAGGAAAGCACTCAATAATAAGATATATCTTAATCAACTTCAAGAAGAAAACTTGTAAAGATATTATGTGTTTTAAAGAATCATTTCATCCTACAAATAGTCATTTCTTAGATTATTAGCTAGGTTTTATATTAATGGAGACTGATTTGTGGAGATGAAAGAATTAGTTTTAGCTCAAAGAAGGGTTAGCATTAGCATGAATAGTTAATCATAGATTACTAAGTTGAAACTTAGTAGTTAAAGTTTATACAACTAAACATTTGGATAAGTGAGTTTAGTTTTGCAAAGGAGACATAATATTATTTAGCCATGTTAGCTCAAGGAGTTAGATTAGATTCATAGAACAATATATTGATTCTACAAAGAGCTTTTAAATTAATTCTACAAACCATGTAGCTTTAGTAAATTTATGAAGTAAAAGGATATTTTATAATTAAGGACTCAATTAGCTCTATATATCATGTCAGTTGTAAANCTATGAAGCATTAATAGAAAAAATCTTAGCTCGTAGAATCAAAATTCAATTCTATGAGTGAGCTCATTCTTTATTCTAGCACATTAGCTTTGTGAGGAAGAAGCATAGTTCATAGAAAAAAAATTTAGTTCTACAAACTAGCCCATTTTTTCTTTTATTATGTTAGCTTTAAAAGGTCAATGATCTCATAGAACTAAAAATAGATTTTAAATACAAGTTCTATAGAGACTCTACTACATTAGCACCATCAAGAGAATAGATTTGTCGAACCACAATTTGGTTCTATGCACAAGAGCTAAGATTGTTGTATATGCCATGTTAGGACTAAGAAGAACTTTATATCAAGACCACAAGAAGTTACAGATTTAATTTATGCATATTATTATTATTATTTTCAATCCATATCATCATATTATTGATTATAAAAATTAAGATTAATGATTTAAATAGTATAACATAGCTTGTAGAATGAAAATTAGTTCTACAAAAGAGCTTGAGAATGGTTCCCTCACGTTAGCTTTTTAATAGAGCAGGTTTGTAGAACCAAAATTTGGTTTTATAAGAAAGCTTCAAAACAGTTCTACAATCCATGTTAGCATTTTTATAGAGTAGGTTTGTAGAACCAAAATTCAATTCTACAAGTGAGCTTAGAAATAATTCTACAAGCCACTTCAATGTTAAAAGAATAAAGATTAGATATGATACTCTCTAAGAATTACTCTACACATGGCTAATTATAGTTTTAATGTAGATTAGTTAAATATGACATAGGAAAGGTCTTCAAGGATTTAAAAAAAAATCAAAAAGACATTTAAACTCATAATATAAAAGGAAGAGTTGATAGAACCAAAAAGTGGTTCTATGAATTGATTTTATGAGCTAGTTTCATCTTAAGTGAAAGATTGACATAAAAGGAAAAGGTTTGTAGAAATCAAAGATAATTCTATAATCCAATTCTACAATCTATATTGTTATGCAAAGAAGTTGATAGACAAATAGCAATGTAAGGAAAAATTTTATAGATATAAACATTAGTTCTACAAAGTGCACATGGATTCTACAAGTATGAAAGCCTACTCTGAGTATGATGAGTGGTGAGTAGACACTATGCCCAATCATATGAATCACTAATTAGTCACATGCAATCTAGTCAAATTTTGTGGACTTATAGCCTTCTAAGCACACTAGTCTCTAGAAAGTGACTCTAACTATTGTAATCATTTTCTTGACAATTATAGTTGTGAAATGCAAGGATATGGTTAAGTGCAATTGAGGCATATGATTTTTATCATTTTTATGTTTTGTGTTTTAAGTTTCCTAAGGGTAGAGAATAATGAATAACATGAAATAAAATAATTAAATTGCTAATTTAATCTAACTAGCTACACCTCACTAATCCTAGCATAAGCATCCATTCCCACTTGTAGTACACATCTTGAACATGTATAATGTTACTATAATTACGAAGCATCAAGCATATGCTTAAAGTGTCATACTTATGTGCTTAATTAATTGCTATTTTATCTAGCTTAATTTAGCCGAATTAATTATTTAATTTCTCAAAACATTAAAAAATTCCATAAAGCATTAAGTGCATAAATAAATAATTAATCTATTTTAAACTGCTAAAAGGTTTATCAAAAAGCTCATCTTTATTGCCACACACACTTTTGTGCTTAAGTACAACAATGCTTGAATAAAGATCCATACACTCTTGACTCCTACTAAGGGCACTTAGAAAAATATTCTAACTTTCAAATGACAAAAATACAAGAGCTACACTAGAACTATGACAAGATATGCCATAAACACAATGGATAAAAATGTATTTATACACGAAAATAGATACTACATCGAGGGGGCCATGTCAATGCATCAAATCATGCATCGATAGGGTCAAGTCAATGTAGACAATTTACAATTCTTTATACCCCCATGACTAAATGAAAACTCATCCTAGAGTTATTTATTGTTGGCACATTTTGGCCATTTCATGGAACAAGTTGGCATGATAAAATTGATTAAAGGTTTTTGTAGTTTTTAGTACTCTCTTATTGTTAGTTGGAGAAGTGGCAAGAATTCCACAAACCATTAACTATGTTTTTTTAGTAAATTCATAAGGGAGATTTTAAAAATCCATTACAAAGCAATTTTAGATGCTGAAAGATTGGAGGAAAGGCTGCTATACTTTGTTAGAATAAACAAAATTTCAGCTTGTGGATAAAGAGAAATAGCATCTAAATTTATAGAAGAAAGAAATGAAGAATCAAAGTAACTGCAATTGATGGTAAACTGGTCATTGAAAATTATAGTATTCTTCATGAAGCAGTTTGTTCATATGCCCTATATATGAAGTGCAAAACAAAAGGAAGAAAAGAGAAAAAGAATAAGAGTTAAAATGCAGTTAGCAGTATATACAAGAATTGAGAATTGGATGCCAGAGTAATGTCTATTGATTTTTGTAAAAAAAAATAGCAAAAGTAGAGACACTGGTAAAAAGAAATTTGTCAAACACTTTGTATATACTATACATTTGAATTAGCAATAAAAACCGCAAAAACAACAATAGGTTATGAGCAACGATTTTAGAAGAAAAACAGCAAGACAAGCATAAAGAATATATCAAATCTTGCCAATATTAGCACCCAAATCATACAACAGTTTTCCTTGATTCACAAATTGAATAAAAATGATTTTAGAAAGAAAAATGCAGTAGGGCTTCTAGCTTGTATTTGATAGATCACCAAGGCATGACAGAGAGATAAATTCCAAGAAAAGAAGCAATGCACGACCGTAGCTGGCAGTAACCACAAACATGGCAAGCAAGGGCATCATGCTGAGACTTGGGTGGTAGCAGTTCAATGAATTTGTGGCGCGGAAGGAGGTCTCNGTATTCAAGAAGAAAAGGAATTCATGGGATGGTTATTTAAGAACTTGTTGGGCAAGTTGTAACTTCTTTACTTAGGGAGTAGGTTACCCAAGATATTTTGTAATTTCTAACTAGCTATGAGACCCTATAAAAGGGCTTAAAGGCCTTAGAAAAAAAAAGAAATGGTCTAGTCTAGCTGTAAGAAAAAAGAAGTCTTAAGAGATAAGGCCTTGGGAGAAAGGAAGGAGTCTCTCAGGAGAGCATTTTGTAAAGAATTGATAGAAGAAATATATTGAAGATGGCTTGCTAAAGACAACATTTCAGCCTCTTTGTTATAGTCTTGTGAGTTATGCTTATTTTTTATTTTGTTTAAATTATTTAGCTAGTGGTTTAGATAGTATCATGCTTGGCAAATAATTTTGGGATTTTTAGATTGCTCTTATTGTTCTTTTTGCATGATAGAAAATTTCTATTAAAATTTTTCCATGGAAGAGCTTTTGTTTGAAAGCCTTAAGAGAATTTTAGGAGTGAATTTTATTATTGTGCAATGTATAAGAACCACTATTGAGATTGTTGTAAGAAAACCTCTACATGTAGTCAAGCTGTTGAACGATTCAATAGTCAAGAGGGTTCAGAAAAACTTTGGTATTTTGATAGGACCAGAATAGCTTCTTTTATCTTTAAAGTAAATCTTCATGGTATTTCAATCATAAATTGTCAAGTATTTTGAAGGTTCTATTGAATGCAATTGTTGACATCCATTATCTAGCCAAAATAGAGTCTGGTACATGATAGTTTATGTAGCAATTTTTTTGGAAGAATAGCAAGATTGTCTTGAAGAAATTGCTTATTTGAGCCTTGGAAGTTTGAACAATTCATAGTTATTGAATTTGGGATAGATTTATTGGGAAGTTTTTACTCGTATCATTTTACCTTGTTTAAACATTTGACATATTTACACAAATCTGCTTTCTTTTTCTCTTCTTTCTATTTCCATTGAATCTTGCTCTATTTCTAGTTTTCTAGTGGAACTATCTCTTTCTCTGGGGAAAATTAGAAGTAGATTCATATATTTGTGCTCAAATGTTTTTGCAAAACTTCATTTGTTACAAGTAAGTATTATAAGGACCACATAAACTAGGTAATTGAACAAAATAGGAACTCTCAACAACTCATAGTACTTTGCAAAGTTAGTTGAATCTCTTTAAGATCAGTCATTTATAGTTTTATACACAATGCAATCATTTCATTGTTCATAACAACACACACACATACTCACATTAAGTACTAATTCTATTTGAAGGTATTTGGGCCTTGGTGTTGCCAGAAACTAGCAAGCACCTAAATCCTGTTTGAGGACACTCATTGGCAGTCACGTCCCAAATGGTCACCAACATTTATAAATTTGGAAAGGTATGGAATTATTGACTAACGATAGACATACAATGAACACAAACAAATACTAAGTGCCTGAGTGTATGGATATACAATCATTAGAAACTTTTTCAGTGTTCAGAACTAAAAAATTAAACACTAAGATAAAATTTTACAAACACAATCCCATTGATGGCATGAAAATGATGAAAAAGATTTAATGGTCCCATGTGGTGAAGGCTCCT
Source organism: Gnetum montanum (assembly GCA_015680685.1). Taxonomy (NCBI): domain Eukaryota; kingdom Viridiplantae; phylum Streptophyta; class Gnetopsida; order Gnetales; family Gnetaceae; genus Gnetum; species Gnetum montanum. Next base: position 366,736 of record MNCI01005876.1, read on the forward strand.
ACTAAAGGACCTTATCTTGCTTTAGGTACATGCAATGGTTAAGGCTATTATCTTTATCCTACTACAAATGCAACTTTCGATGGAAGACACAAAGCATCGAAAAATGTTTCATCTTCTCCTTCTTACTCCTAGGATCATGCATGGTCCATGCAACTTTACTAATGTGGGTCAGTGTGGGCACATCCCAAGGATATGGCATTATTTGAAACACCTTCTTGACATTAATGAACTAGGCAGAAAATGTTTTGTGTTTGATGATGAACACCATGATTACATTCTACATTTCCTAGTAATCATTCTTTCTTCTGGGTAGGTTCTCTTTAGTTGATCTTTGATAAGTGAATCTTGCCCTAAGAACTTTGAGTTTAGTGTTTGTAGTCTTAATATTTTTATTTTTTTCCCTGTGGTGCTTAAAATCTACCTCATATAGTAAGTACAAGCTTGACACCTACTTCTCTAACTCTGACTATAGCTATCTGGTAGATAGCACTACTAGGTTTGCATATCAAAGATTGACAAACTCCATGTATTTAGTAATTTCTTCAATATATAACTCCTTCATGTAGATCTCTAATTTATTATAGGAATATATCCCATTAATGATAGGTTTCCACAACTCTTTTCCTTAATGGATTTGTTTGAGGATCTCATTAACTTTTGCCTTAGTGTTCTAGATGTGTTTTTCATTAACTTTTTTCTATAGGCCAAACTTATCTCTATAGTGATTATTAACTCTCTCAAATTTTTAGTGTAAGGCATGGACTTCCCCCATAGAGAGATTTCTATTTTCTGTCGCTAATCTTCTAAGCTTAGTATTTACCCTAGCTAGCTACTGGTGTTGTTGATGGATGAATTCTTGCATCTACTATTTTTGCACATCAAAATTCTATAGGTAATGATTCTTTATAGTTAACATCTCATTCTCTAGGCACATCTAGAACAAGTCCTTTTGAATTGAATATTTCTTAGCCTCGACCATGTACTAGATAAAGATGGTCATCACCATCCCTACCTCAACCTGTTCATGTTTTTCTTGAAGTTATTGAAAAGCTTCATCTCTTATCAATGTAGGATTAAGGAGCACAGGATCAATAAGGTGGGCTCTTAATTAGGAAACCTTTGCAACCAAGAATTGGTTTTATAGTTTATCTATTTTGAGTTGCCCTTTTAAAATGATGCATTTACCATTTACTTCATGTAGAAATGACTAGGTTGTGGTGATGTTATCTAGAAAATTAATGCTATTTAGAATTAGTTGCCCAATTCCCATTAGTTGACCTAGCAACTCCTTATGTTGGGCTACACTCAATTTAGCTCTAATAGTTCATATAGACATTTTCACATCTTTGAGTGCAAAAACATTTGGTATAGACACTACAGGTGCATTCAATACTTTGGTGATTTGATCAACAACCACTTCTGCTACTATCTCTTACCTTTGGTATTGCATTAATTATATAGTTGACCCCTTGCCCTCCTCCAAGCATACTAAATAGGTAGAAACATTTCTAGAGATTTCTAGGAATTACTATTACTTCAAGAGAGACATTATTACCTCTTAGGTACTAGGATTTGACCTTACATGTAGCTACATTATTTGGGCTTAGAATATTGGGCCACCTTCCTCCATCTAAATAATTATTCAAGCCAATTCATTGAGGTGACTCATTGTAGGATACTACACAAATGAATCCCCACCACTTGTTCATGCTCACTACTCTTGCTCATGCAAGAGCTACTCTCAGATTTTGTGCACACACATAATGGTAGTCTAGGCCTTCAACATTATTTCCTGAGTGGGTTGTGGAGGTGGTGGTTGTTGTTTCTCTTCTTTGGACATAGTAGGGATATTATCTTTCATCATTTCATACCAAGAGGCAATTGGAGTATGCCTAATTGTGTCATTTGCATAGTGGACTATCCTTTTCCTTTTAAAGAGTTTCCTGATAAGCCATGGAAAGGGCAAGGTTTTCCTTCCATGTTTATTTTCCTTAAAGTTCTTATTTGTCTATAGATAGATTAACTCTATAAGGTTTACAAAACATTTCCTACTTAAATCGACACATGCATAGGCAGAGAAAGTGGTCACATTGTTGAGCCTCACCGTTGGATTATGCTGATACGCCACTATCTTAAAGTACATGTACTCCATTGGTGTGAGCATGTTAAACTCCTTGTGGATAACCCTATAAAACCACTTGGTCCACTCCATTTTTTCCTCAATGTCTACTTGTGTGGAGATATTTGCCAAATGGATTTCAAAATCAAATATACCAAGAGCTTATGCAATAGCTTCTACTAAGTAGAACACTGATGAGTGGCAAGGTACCCCTACACTCAACCATACGAATACGAGTTTTACATGCTTGATTTGGTTAAACTCCATAAACTAAGTGCTTACATGTCTCATGAAACACTTAAGGTTAATCATTCGTTGTCTTCCCAGACTTACTTGCAATTGTCACGGTTGTATGGTTAAGTAAGTCTGAGGTATGTGATTTTTATGTCTTTTCTGTTTTATCTCCTATGCTAGTGAGGTGAAGGGTGAAGAGAATAATTGACTAACTTTAACTAACTAACTAAGCCTTAATTAACCTAGCATCAGCATCCATTCCCACTTACCATTCACACCCTAAACCAATGCAACCTTGGTTACCAAACGCTATTCATTATTGGGATCACCAAGCGTAATGCACATGCTCGAAGTGATCGTATTGAATGCACTTAACTATGGGAGAAGGGTTGAGAGAGATTAAATTAACTAATAAAGTATTTAAATGATAAATAATAAATAACAATAAATAAATTCCTATTTAGCCTATTTAGCTTAGTCCATGCACTGCAAGATTTATCCAATAGTTCATCTTTATTTCCGTATACAAACTTGTGTTCAGGTACAATATTTGCTTGAATAAAGATCTATTCACTTTGAAGTTCCTACTACAGGCACATGAAAATTATTCTATCTCTAGAGAGGTAAAACTGCTAGAGTTTCACTACAGTCTAGGCCTATCATTAGAAATAAGGAAGAGACACCTCTTATTTATAGACTTGGCGATGCACTGCGATATCGTGTACACGATATAGCGAGGGACAATGCGATATCATGTGCGATGCGATATCGCATCCCATCATACCTCCATGACTTAATGAAAACTTGTCCTTGAGTTCCTTACAAAATATTGGGAAGGTATAGGATTATTGACTCAAATGGAACTAATGGTGAATGGGATGACATGTGAATGGATCATCATTACAAGACATGACAAAACTAGTGTTCATGACGATAGGAGTGAACACCTTATACATTTGACATCAGGCCTCATTTGGTAGTTGAGAGAGTAGAGAGAAGAGAGAAGAAGTCTACTACTACTAACACCAATATTGCACCTTTCGTCATCTATCCATAAGGGCACCATCGATCTTGCTCCTTACATAGCTACTTTAGCACCAATCCATTCTAAGTGTTTCCTCCAGATCCAATTTGTTGTTGCTTGATTACCATCTACACACACAACAAAATCTTTATATTAGAAAGGGTAAATGAATTTCAATGTAGTTGATACCTTGCCTTAGTGAAAGGTCCATTGGCTAAGTTGTGGTATGGCTAATTGTGGATCTGGAGATATAATAGCGGTGACTACCGAAGGTGTAGGGTTAGGAGAAAATTTAAAAAATTGGGCTAGGGCCCCCATGACTAATAGCAAACCTCTGGTAGTGATAGAATGGAGAAATAAAAAAAAACAAGAAAGATGGAGAAAAAGAGACAACTATAACATCGATGAAATGGATGTCAAGATGGAAATAAACAAGAGAGAGTGGATTGCAAAAATGTTAAGGGAAAGACATTAACTGATGCACTAAGTAGAAATGCTAGTGGGTCCTCCCAAAAGTAGGATCATGCCCTTAATGCCCTAGCAAGCCCACATTCAAAGAGTTCGTAGGATATGGGAATGTTATTTGAAACAAGATTTAAAGTCTTAACCATAAGAATTTACCAAAAAGAAAACAATGTATCCACCAGGATAGACACTAATGATACAATTGGCAATGAGGTGATCAATGGAAAAGTAAGGATGGCAAGAAGAGAATGGAATGGAGTCTCAAGAACAAGGTGGTGTATAGCCCCTTATGTGTTTCATGATTAATGTGACTTAGTAGATCCCATTCCAAGTCCAGCCTCAAAAAAACCACATCTAGTGACTTTGCATTAATGCATTTGGCCAATCCATCCACTTGAATAACAAGAATGCCATCCTCCAAGAGCTACCACCATTCTAACGAAATGAAGGAGGAGAGAGAATGGGAAGCGAGAAGGGCCTTAGTTAGAGGGAACATTTTTATTTTAGTTTCATAACCAGTGCTTGTAGCCCAAATGATTATTTTGTCTAAGGGGTGTGCTTTGAATTCTCACTTTTTCACTTTCTTTTTTGTTTTATGTGTTTATACGTGAGAACCACACCATGCAAAGACTTTTGTTATTAGAGTTCTTATTATTTTGAAGAAAGGGGACTGTATAGTTCCAAGCTAAGAGAGACCATATACTTTTGTGGATGAATGGATGAAGTGAACTCATTGCCTGTCATATCAAAAGAAACATACCTTAGTATCAACATCATAACTTAAAGGTAAAAACCAAACATTAGAAATCAATATAAAAATAGTTCATACCATCATTAAGAAAACTTATTGGATGAAAAACTTACAAGATGTATAACACACACACAAACACACACAAAAAAAGTATAACGATGTTGTAAAACAAAAATAAGAAAAGTTAAAGAAATTTGTAAAACAAAAATATGCAAAACAAAAATGTGTAAAACAAAAAATGTGTAAAATAAATGTGTAAAATAAAAATTTAAAAGAGCTGAGGGCCTCCAATGATCATCATAGGTGGCCATCTCCCCCATGACTGAATGGAAAGGAAGAGATCCAAAATAATGAACGCCTATTTGAATTTTTCAAAAGTGTCCAACTTCTCTAGATTGATGTCCTTAGATTAAGGGGTGGAAGTCAACGATGCTCATACTCCAATGTATCTATGCCTTCATTGTTAGTGTGAGACTTTCCCCTAGTTTGTTCCATGCATGTTGATGGATTGCTCTTTCGATTAGCTATCAACCACGGGGTATCCACTACTTGTGTGGTTGCTACATACAGGAACCTTTGTATTTGTGGTTCTTAGGCATAACAGTTGCATGGAAGAGATGTTGAGCATTCCTCCATGTCATCACCCTTTGAGTCATTGTATGTGATGCATAGAAGTTTCTTCTTCTCGATCTTTCCATAAATTTTTACCTTAGATATCTCCAAGAAAAGATTGTGGATCCCTAGGCATGCATCTACTATACTCAACCATGCTCTTCCCATTATAATTGGAAATCCCTCATTGTTACTGTTGACTTCTATCACTAGGAAATCAGCTAGGTATGACCAACCACACGTAGTGGTAACTATGTCCTCCACCAATCCTAAGGGAATGGTGATGGACTGGTCAGCTAGCTCTAGTTGAATGTTGCTCTTCTTGAGTTGGGGCAGGTTCCAGGCTTGATACATTTCTCATGAGATTAAGTTGACTCAGGAACCTGAGTTAAGAAAAGCCTTATGTGGTTCATTCTCGGTGACTTGTAGATAGATTAAGGGACTTCTAGGGTTAGAGAGTTTCTTGGGAAGGTGGCCTACCTTGATCCAATCGGTAACAGTATGCGTTAACATAACCGTATGCATTAAGCTCTATTGTTGGACTGAAGGGAGCCCCGAAGTCTTATTTGTTGGAGGAGCATGCACAGACTCAACTACTTGTTGTTGTGAAAGCTTGTTTGGGATTTTTGATTCTAAAGAAATGTCTTCTCTTCTTGCAGTTGTCAAAACTAGCAGTGTGTTGAATGTTTATGGCTCTCATAGCATTATGTTGTTGCGGTTGAGTGGGGAGTTCCCCTTGCATTGTTGGAGTAGGTGGTAGTGAAACTACCGACGAAAGAGTGAAAAATAGATTTGGAGGATGGTATGGATGTGGAGAGTCTCCTAGAGGAGAAGGAGTCTTTCTAAAATACTCTCAAACTTGGTAGTGACGTAGTGAATTTGTGTGATCCATAGAGTCACTTGGGAAATCAGTTGCTGCACGTAATAGCCATAAGAATCTGGTTGTTGGTAAGGGTATTTTTGTCTAGGTAGTGGCATTGCCCATGACTATGGGTGTTTCCACTGCTAATGTTGCTCGAAGGGTTGTGGTGGATTTCCACTTGGATAGTACATTAACGGTTGGTGGAACTATCTCGGGTTACCTTGGGGATAAGGTAACCTTCAGGGTGCTTGTCGTCTATTAAGTCTTGGGTTGAGTGCATACACCCCAGACTCTTGAAGATGTGAGATGATCAAACAAAATCCCTTAGGATGGTCATATTGGTAGATCTCACATCCACCATCATTGTCTATGTCTGAATCTACAACCTCATTGGAAATAGTAATTTTTCCCTTACCTTTGTTACGTGCATGGCCTGCATCACTCCGCTTTTTCTTATCACAGCCACTACTTCGTTCCTCCTTAGACCCCTCTATGATTTTTAGAATAGTTTCAAGTCTAGAGTCTAAGGAATCCCATAATTGATCCACCTTAGCTAACACTTCAGTTGTTAGCTTTTGAAGCAGCAAGGTTTTTCTATTCACCAACTCTTCATGTGGTGACTCATCCTCCTCATCAAAAAATTTCACTTCCTTCTTTCGAAGGGAAGGATCGCGGTTATATTCTTCCACACTCTCTCTTTTCCATAGCTCCCCTTCTTCTTTGGCTACTTGCTCCAACAAGTGATGAATTTCATGGGATCTAAGTTCTGATAGTCTCCCTTGGCCATAAGTCCCAAGGGTTCTCCTAGTTTCATACCTTAGCCCATCTACGAGATGGTGAAGTTGATCCTATTGTGCATAACCATGGCCCAGACAACGATGTAGAAATGCATAGTATTAGCCTATGGCAGCATCCAAGGGTTCATGAGTACCCTACTTCCATCCTTGGATCTACTTACGTAAGATAGACACTCTGGAGTACATTTGGTATTTAACATTAAACAACTCTAACATCATACTCCATCTCCTAATGGTTTCCAGTTCTAAGAACTGGTACCAACTCTCTGCTTCCTTTATGAGTGTCCTAGAAAACAACTTTAGTTTTTTCCACTCATTCTCTATAGTTTTCAATGCTTAGGCATCATGGAATGCCTATAAATGATTTTTCAAATTAGCATTGTATCCCCCTTCGAAGTGTGGGATATTATTCATATCTAATCTTTTGATCCGACTATCTTTTTAATGCCTTGTGGGTATTCTAACTGCCTCCGTAATATCTAGCATACTTCGGGTTGCAAGTAGGGGTTCATCATGATCATCTCTTTCATGACTTCTATGATGTCTACGTTGTTCCCTAATTTCCCTTCATTCATGCCTTGATTCCCTAGAGTGCCCTCATCCTCTCTCTTGACTCTCTCATTGAGGTCTCTCATCTTGTTTATCCTTACCCTTATCCTCACCGTTATGCTCTTGGTGGCTGTGCCCAGATGTGGAAGGAGAGGGTGAATGATGTGATGAAGGGGAAGAAGAAGGAGAACCATCACCATGATGATGCTTCTTACCTTCTCTTCGATGGCTACAACCTTGATCGTGATGATGATCTAAGTGCCTGTACTTGTCATGTGTTGTTGTTCCCTCAATGAATAGTTGGCATTCACGAGGATCAGAACTAGGGTTGTGTATCATAGAGCATAATTTTTAATACCCCACCTCCTCACCATCATTAGGAGGGGGAACATCATTAGATAGAGAACCTATTATAAGTGGTTCACCATCTCCAATCTCACTTAGGATGTGTGGGACCCCTTTGCCCTTTAACAATGTATGGTGGCTCTCCTACCTCGATTCCCTTAAATGTTGTGTTTTTTTGGGATGATAATCCCTTGTTTCAAAATCACCTACAACGTATTCAGCATATAGTTGTGTCATGCTGATCTATGCAAGAGCACAGAGGAGCATGTTTGGGACTAACCATTCTAGAGGTAACACTATGTTACCTTGCAAGTCTCTCCATCGCAGCTGTTCATCTTGATGGAGGATAAAGGTAAAATTGAATATATACTCATCATGATGAGTATATACTACCCAATGTTGTTGAGGAATTGGTAGATTTCGATTATATGTTTGATGCTGCCGATTGTTTCTAGTATGATCCCTAGGTCTTGAATTTCTCTTTTGAGAAGAAGACATCTTAATTTACTTTAGTGTGCTATTAACCATTATATAATTTTTTTTAATTAACCCTAAGGGTTCGTTTAAGCTCCCAACAATGTGGATAATTTCCTATGTTCTACTTAGCAAACAAACACTTAGTCCTTGGCAACAGTGCCAATGATGAGTGGCAAGGTACCCCTACACTCAACCATATGAATACGAGCGTTACACATGTGATCCCATTGAACTTTGCAGACTAAGTGCCTACATGCCTCATGGAACACTTAAGGTTAATTATTCATTTTCTTCCCAGACATACTTGTAGTTGTCACGGTTGTATGGTTAAGTAAGTCTGAGGTATGTGACTTTTATGTCTTTTATGTTTTATCTCCTATGCTAGTGAGGTGAAGGGTGAAGAGACTAATTGACTAACTTTAACTAACTAACTAAGCCTTAATTAACCTAGCATCAACATCCATTCCCACTTACCATTCACACCCTAAACCAATGCAACCTTGGTTACCAAAAGCTATTCGTTACTAGGATCACCAAGCGTAACACATGTGCTCAAAGTGGTCGTACTGAATGCACTTAACTACAGGAGAAGGGTTGAGAGAGATTAAATTAAATAATAAA
>MNCI01005876.1:377235-427569 GCA_015680685.1 Gnetum montanum
ATGTGGAATTAATAGTTTAATGACTCAATAGACTCCAACCATAGTCCAAAACAAAACCAACCATGTTCATTGGCTTCACATCACCACTCTAAGACCAATCCACCCCCTAGAGACACAAGAATGCTCCAACAAATCAAACACCTTTTCTTATTTAGCAAGAAAAAAGAAGTAAGAATTGAGAAAGGGCCTTAGAGGGGACATTTAGGCATGGGTAGCATGTCTTTCTAGTCCAATAACCATGCTTGTAACTCATTTATTTTATCTAAGGGGTTTGCTTTGAATTTCCATCATGTTTTTATTTTATTTTATATTTTAAATTTTAGATGGGAACCACATCATACAAACACCTATTCAACTTCTTGTTATTATTTTACATGTAATGGTAAGAGATCCATGAAAAATAAACTTCCACTCAAGATGGTAGAAGGTACATAGAGCTTTGAATTTGCCTGAAGTTACACCTTGTTCAAACCTTTGAATATTTCCCAAGTCTAAAAACTACCAAGGTCACTAGTTCATTAAGGTTTTATTAATGAAAAAGGGATCTCATGTTTCCAAAATAAGGAAAACCAAAGAGTTTGTGGGTTGGTGGATGAAATGGACTCATTGCCTATTCCATGAAAAAGAAACTTTGTCTTAGTTATCATTCATCAAAATTCAAAAATAGAAACTAAATATTAGCAATAAAAAATCTTAAGTACAAATCACCATTAGCAAACAATTACAGCATCATTGTATCCTATTGGCAATAAAGTAATATTATTAGAATATAAGAAAAATTCACACCAAAATAATAGAAAATATAAAAAAATTGTAAAATATTCAAGAAAAATAAAACATGATAATAATGTTGTAAAATAAATTTGAAAAAATAATAAAGTGCAAAGCAAAAAAGATATAAAATAAGGAAGTGTAAAATAAAAAAGTATAAAATAAAAAAATTTATGAAATACTAAGGAGTCACTTTAAATGACTAGCATGGATGAAAATCTCCCCCAAAATTAATTTGAAAGGAGGAGATTCAAAAGATTATGTGACATTGTCCATCCATTGAGGCATTGCTTCCATTGGCTTGCTTAGGCTCATGAAAAGGTTTGACTTATTATGTGTTGACCAACTACTTTTTATTTAACTCTCAAGTTTGTAGATTAACATGGCCCTAAAAGGAAAGGTTTCATAAATGATATAAGCCCCTTCCCACAATGTTTGTAACTTAGTTCATTGAGGTATGTGTGTGGGGTTCTAGTAGAGGACCTTATCTCTAGGTTGAAATTTCACTTTTCTTATCCTAAGGTCATGGCATTATTTATTGAATGCTTTGTGTACTTCATTCAAAGATAGGGCTATCAACCAATTTTTCATCTAGCACATTCAAGTTCATTAATCTTTCTTTCTATGCTAGGCTAAGGTTAAGGTCCAAGTTGCAAGCTGTTGAAAGTATACAGAGCTTGGATTGGATAGGTAGACTTGGTAATTTTCCATACACCAACTCATAGGAAGACTAGCCTATAGGAAGTTTCTATGTTGAGTAGTATGCCCAAAGGGCATTGTTTAGTTTTGTGCTCTAGTCTCTCCTATATTTGATAATAGTTCTTATTAGGATCTTCATGATCTTCCTATTAGTAACTTCTACTCGACCATTGGCTTGCTATTGGTAGAGTGTTGTTAGTTTATAGTCAACCCCTAAGTGTTGCATAATCTTGTGAAAGGAAATACCTATAAAATGGGTTTCATTGTTAGAAATGAGTGTACATGGCATCCCAAACCTATCTACAACATTTTGTTGAACAAGCTATATAGCAGTAGATGATGTATAGTTGATGATGGATGCTACTTTTGTCCATTTTATGTAATAATCAACGATGATGATTATGTATGCCTTTTAATTTGACATGGGTGTGATGGAACCCATGAAGGTGATGCCCCAAATGTCAAAGAATTCCAATTATTAAATTCACTATTGAGGTCTCTCCATTTGAGTGGTCATCCTAGCATCTCGTTGATAGCGTTCACAAGAGCCAAAAAATTGGTGGATGCCCCTAAAGATGGTTGGCCAATAAAATATTACCATTACAATCTTAATGGAAATGTATCTCCCAACATAGTGGCCCCCACAAGTGACCTCATGAGAATCCTCGAGAACATGCAGTTGATTAGCATTAGGTACACACCAATGAACTGAGCCATTGGTGCACACCTTGTAAACATATCTATTGATTTCCATGAAGCATATGGCTTGATGAAGAAATTGTTGTTTCTTCCTGTAGTCTAGATCTTATGGCATCTCTTGAGTAATAAGATAAGTAAGGATGTCATCATATCATTTTGGTTCATCAAGCACTTGTTCATTTATTACACTAGTAAAGAGGAGTTCATCAAGAAATTGGTCAAAGAGCGATCTCTCCTCTTTCTTATCCCATCGTAACTAAGACAAGTGATTAGTGGCCATATTCTCAATTTTCTTTTGATCTACCATTGTAAGATCGAACTCCTTCAAGATCACCATCCACCATATGATACAAGGGCTTAGCATTGGCTTTTTTATAAGAAAGAAAATGGAACTATGATCAATGTACATAAACACTTTGTATCTAGGCACATAGTATTTAAACTTCTCTAAAGCATGCATGACCACTATTAGTCATTTCTCTATTGTGGTGTAATTTATCTATGCACCCACAATGCTTTGACTTGTGCAATGGATGTAATATGAATTTTTCTTATTGTCGAAGTATGTAAATACATCTCCCAAGGCATAATTTGATCCATCTATCATTATATAAATGGTCTAGACTAATTAGGTGCTTGTAAAATTAGAGTCTCTACAAGCCTCTACTTGAGGCTTTGGAATGCATTTTGAAATTCATTTGTCTAGATGAATGAAACATCTTTCTTTGTAATCTTGAAAAATAGTTTTGAGATCTTAAAGAAATTCTCTATAAAGTGCTAGTGGTAGCTAGTGTACCCAAGAAATGACCAAACATCTTTAACAGTTTTTGGTTGGCTAGTTATTCCTTGGATGACCCTTATCTTTTCAGGGTCTATCTCAATCCCTACCTGAGAAATTTTGTGCCCTAGTACAATGCTCTCCTAGACCATTAGATGACTCTTCTACTAATTTAGTTGAAGATTTATTTCCACAGATCTTTTATGGACTTTCTGAAGGCACTCCAACGCTTACTCAAAAGTGATGCCATAGGTGGAGAAGTCATCCATGAAGACTTCCACCCTACAACCAATTTGTTGCTAAAAAATGCTCAAGACTAAGCATTTAAATATTACAGAAGCATTACATAGATCAAAAGGCATCTTTCAATATGCAAAAGTCCACTAGGAAAATGTGAATGTTGTTTTGGCTTAATCCTCTAGTGCATTTTGGATTTGGTTATAGCCACTATAACCATCTAGAAAGCTATAATCATAATCCCCATATATACTATCCAACACTTGATCAAAACATGGCAATGGAAAGTGATCTTTGAATGTTGTCATATTCAATAGTTGGAAGTTGATGTAGACCCACTACTTGTCACCTTTATTTGGCATAACCATGAGTGGGATAATCCACTTACTATCTATAATGGGATAGATAAACCTTGCCTTGAGGAGTTGTTGAATTTCCTCCTTGATTATCTACTTTAACTTATGATTCAATCATCATTATAGTTATCTCTTTGGCTTCATGGCCAAATCAGTGTAGATACGATGTTGGCATATCCTAGGATCAATCCCTGTGAGTTCAAGGTATGACCAACAAAATGTTGTTAGCCATTTATTGACCACCCTCAATAGCATCCATTTTTATTTAGGAGAAAGATTGACATTAATGATTACTGGCTTGCTATTTTTCAAACATGCATATTCCATGTCGATATGTAGAGTGTTTAACCTTAAGGAATCTTGTTTAAACTTTTTAGGGATTTTCAATTGTTCCCAACTAGTATCATCATTTGCATCATTAGAGAGTTGGTGATGAACTTGCTCTAGTTCATCAATGCCTTTAACACAGACACATGTTAAGCTCTTAGTAAGTTCCATGTAAAGTGTGCTACTTCAAACATTAGTTGCCATCCACTGAATGCCCTCCTATTTTGTGGTTGCTACATATAGAAACCTCTGAATATATGCCTCATTTGCACACTACCTACATGAAAAATTGGATGCTTTTTTCATCGACCAAAGTTTTTGCACATAGTTTCATCTTGTATCATTATACATGATGCATGGAACTCATTTCTTCTTGATCTTTTTGAATGCATTTTCCTTGGAGATTTTTAGGGAAAGATCACTGATGTCCATTCATGCATCAATAGTGCTCAACCAAACTCTTCCCATAATGATTGGTAAGTCCCCCTTGCAATTGTCAACTTTGATTACCAAAATATTTACAAGATATGACTATCCATAAATAGTGCTTACAATGTCCTCCACTAGTCTTAAAGGAAAAGTGATGGACTGATCTACTAATTCTAAATAAATGTTGCTCTTCTTGAGATGAGGTAGGTTCCAAGCATGATACATTTTGTGAGAAATTAGATTAATTCTAAAGCCTGAGTCAAGAATATCCCTACATGGCTCATTCCTAATAATCTAAAAATAGATGAGAGGACTTCTAGGATTAAATCTTTTCCTGGGAAGATTGCTAGTCTTGATCCAATTAGATATAGCATGGGTTAACATAATTGTGTGAATCTTGGGAGGCATTTAGTTTGAAGGGCTCTTAATTTGATGACTTTTAGAGGATAAGGATGGAGCAAAGTGACCAACTGCATTAGTTTGCTAGTGCTTAGAAGGGCTTTTAGATCTAAATAATTCTTGTTTGCAATATTTAGATCTTGAGCCACTTAGTTGACTAATTGGTTGTAAATTAATGGTCCTTGTAGCATTACATTGTTGTAGCTAAGTTGGAAACTCACCTTGCATGGAAGGCATAGGCGGTAGCTGTCTCAAGGATGGAGGAATTAGTGCAAACACATGAGGAGGGTATGGAAGGAATATGTGATCCCCTCTAGGAGTTGGAGAATGAGTTTGGTGATATTTGAGAGGGTGGTAGTCATGTTGGGAAAGAGAAACATGACTAGAATAGTTACAGGGAGATAAGGGTTACTAAACATGGTACCCATATAGGTCTAGCTACATGTAAGGGTAGTGTTGCCATGGTGGTGGCATCCCTCACAACTATGGTTACTATCACTACTAATATTGCTCATATGATTGTGGTGGAGTTCCACTTGGATAATAAGAATGTTTCTAATGGAACTATTTGGGATTGCCTTGAGGATAAAATAATATTCTAAGTGTTTGCCTTCTTAATAGTCATGAATTCAAAGGATACATCCTAGATTCCTATAAGTGTTACACAATAGGATAGCATCTCTTAGGATGCTCGTAGTAGTAGATGTCACATCTACCATCATCATCTAATTTAGTTTCCACAACTTCTTCTACTATAGCAACTTTTCCCTTACCCCTTTGGTAGGAACATTCAACTTCTTTCCACCTCCTATGATCACAATCACTACTTTTCTCTCTTGATTCTTTTTTGATTTTTAGAATGGTTTGGAATCTTTCATCTAGCAAATCCCACATTTTATCTACATTGGCTAAAATTTTAGAATAGATTTTTGGATTGGCAAGGTCTTCTATTACACCACCTCATCAATAGGTGACTCCTCCTCACTATCAAAAAAGCAAGCCTTTCTTTATTTTGATGGAAAGATCCTTGATATATTCTTCTTTACTTTTTTGTTTTCTCAACTCTCCTTATTTTGCTACATGCTTAATTAGCCTTTGTATCTGATGGGTTCTTAATTTTTATAGTCTTCCTTTGGCATAGACCCCAAGGATTCTCTGTGATTCCAAGCAAAGTCCATCTATGATATGGCAAAGTTGTCCTTAGTGAAAGTAACCATGGCCAAGGCATCAGTGTAATAATGAATAATATCTACCAATTGTAGCATAAAAGAATTCATGTGTTCCTAATTTCCAACCTTGGATTTACCTTCGTAGGTTTCACACTCTGGAGTATGTGTGATACTTCTCATTAAATAGTTCTAGCATTGTGCTCCATTGATAGATTCATTTTGGTTCCAGAGACCAGTACTAGCTTTCCACTTTCTTGATGAGTGTTCTAGGGAATATCTTGAGATTTTGCCAATCATTTTCAAAATTTTTAAAGGCATAGGGATCATCAAAGGCTTGCAAATATGTTTAATGATCTAAGTTATATTCTCCCTCAAATTTGGAGATATTGTTCATGTCTAGTCTATTGATTTGATTATCTTTCACATGCCCGATAGGAATTCTAACAACCTTTGTGAGATTGAGTATATTTCAGGTGACTACTAGAGGTTCATCATCATGATCTTAATGATGCCTATGATGTTCTTTGCCATCCCTTCATTCATGATGGTCTCTACAGTTATCATTGTTGTCTTGCTACCTATGGTTCTTATCACATTTGAAGGAAGAATCTAACTCAAATGAAGAGAGTGAAGAGGGAGGAGGACTACCACCACCATGATGTCCATCACTTTCCCTTCATTTTTCACAACCATGATCCTTAGAGCGATCATCATTATGCTTGTCCAAGTTTCCACTTTGCCTCAATTTCTTAGAGTTCCCATGACCATGGGACTCACCATTATCTGAACCTGGATTATTGATTACTAATTTAGGATAGAGAATAATGAATAAGATAAAATAAAATAATTAAATTGCTAATTTAATCTAACTAGCTACACCTAACTAATCCTAACATAAGCATCTGTTCCCACTGACTATACACATCCTATACATGTTTAACACTGCTAGGTTACCAAATGTTAAGTGTTATTGGGATTACCAAGCATTAATCCTATACCAAAGTGGTCATACTTATGTGCTTAATTAATTGCTATTTAATCTAGCTTAATTTAACCTAATTAATTATTTAATTACTTAAAGCATTAAAAGAAAATTGCATAAAGCATTAAATGCATAAATAAATAATTAATCTATTTTAAAGTGCTATAAGGTTTATCAAAAGCTCATCTTTATTGTTGCACATACTACTATGCTTAGGTACAATAGTTATCTAATAAATATCTATACATTCTTGACTCCTACTACATGCACTTAGAAAAATATTCTAACTTTGAAATGATAGAACTGCAAGAGCTCCACTACAACTATGATAAAATATGCCATAAAAATAGTGGGCGAGCATGTATTTATAGGTGAAAACACACACTACATCAATGGGGCCACATTAATAGATCAAATCATGTGTCAACAAGCCCTAGTCAAGAGGGCCTAGTTGACATGGCCTAGTCAAGGGGGCCTATTTGATGGGGCCTAATTGATGTAGCCAATTTTCGATTCCTTAAAATAGAAGAAAGAATGGTTCTAGGAAGAAATTCTACTTATATGCTACTTCAAATCAATTACTCTTAATCATTTTAATGAAAAATTAAAAGATATATTAGCAAAAAATAAGCAAAGCATACTTTTACTGAGCCTATGGCTATTTAATAGCATTGACAAAATAGCTCATTGAAATCAAAGCTTATGAAATGTCTTTAAAAAGGATTCAAAAAGCCTATCCCTTAGGGAGCAAATCAAAAAATGAAGCTCCAAGTATTAATGAGCAAGCCCATACTAAATTTTAAATCTTAAAGCCATTAACAAATGGAGTCAAACATTGAATCAAAGTAAGAGATATAATTCAAGTGCAAAGAAAACTTTTCCTATGATCTTTTGAACTTTGACTTAAAATGTCTCATAAGAAGAAGAAAGAGGTCCACTTGAAGTTCTAAGACATCGATACTTTTAGCTTCTCAGATTAGCTACAACATTTCAACCTCAACATCTATCAACTCCAATAGTGGAATGATGTTGGATGTTTATATTTGAAGGTAAAAGAAAAAGAGATATTCAAATTTGATGAGAGTCATGATTTAATAGAGAATATAGAGCTTAATATCCTAGAAATAACTAAAGAGTAACAAGAAATCTATGAGAGGACTGGTCTCCACAAGCTTGGTTTTAGGTCTAGGGAAAACATCATAAGAGATGTTATGAAACCTTTATCTTAAACTATATATAAAAAGGAAAATATTTGCTTCAAATGGAACATAGAGAACTACATCAACAATAGTTTAAGAAATGCATATGAACTCTATGATTTTATAGAGGGTACAATAACAATGGTAGAAGCTCATTAGTATAATGAGAAGGTACTTTGTGAAACTTTTGGACTCATCTAGAGATAGACAAGGTTTTCAAGAGCTCTTTGGTACATCTCACAAATGCTTGGGTATATCATTACACCATTTATAAAGCAACAAAGCTTAGGTTTTCATGAAAAAGTTTTATTTCATCTTTAAATTTTTGCTAAGGATGTGAAATAAATTTAGTTTCTAATTATCATCTTTGGGAATGGATAGCTTTAGATAATAAGAAAAATTTCTTTCATGTATATTATATGAATGATATGTTGTAGAGTATTCTTGTAGAGATTCATGAATAAGGGGCTTAGTTGTGTTTAAGCTCATATTTTATGGATTTTTTGTTGTTGATAATGAAACACCACAAAATTTTGAGCTTAGCACTACTCGAATAAGAATCGAGTTAAGTCATGATGTTCCCCAGCATGACTGGAACTTGAGGATCTCATAGACAGCTTCAAATGAAGTTGCACTAGATAAGAAATGGCTTCCCAGGGCCCACAAAAGACTACATCGACATCTGGCATCGAACTTGGAAAATATCTGGCTCAAAATACTTGATTTTCACTAAGTATGCATCCTGTACACCGGCCTTTACATGCCCAGTGTACACACCCAGCATGTATGCCTAGCGTGCACGCCCAGCATGCATAGCGTGTATGCCCAGCATGCAAAGCATGTAGCACACCTTGCACCAGTTAAAGCCTTCAGGAACCATGTCAGAACTAGCCCAACTGAGCTGAAATTCAACAGGTAGCATTCTCGTGATACCAGAGCTCGAATCAAAGGGCCAAGCACAATACTTCATGTTGTAATAGTGGTGTTCATGTGTGAAAATAAGTTCTATTATTTTAGTCAAATCTGTACGCTGAGTTCACACGCCCAGCATGTACACATTGGTGTGTACACACTGGTGTGTAGTAATACATGCTGGCATGCAGCACGCTGCATTGTTTTAATACTCCTCGCACTCAGGCAACATAGCCACCTGTCATCTGATCTGAAATTCCCTCACTCACGGCCACTCACACCCTCCCAAGATCCAAATTACATGTCCTAAGATTATATAAAAGCCCCAATTTTTGACTAAATAGGGGTCAAAAAATTCAATCACACACAGACACAGAGCACGGGAGCATAAATCACAGACTAGACATAAGCCTGCATGCTAATCATACAGCCTTCACGCTGAGCCTACAGTCCAAACCAGTACACCATCATTCCTCCACATCCACCAAGACTCTTCGTCCACCTTGTGCCAAACCCACAACTGCGTTCATACCGGTGCACTGTAATCTGCATTTTGCAATAAAATTGCTTTCTTTTTTATCAAGATCTATTACAGTTTCATTGATTCTTGTTTACATTGTCACTTATATTCATGCACATTTATACTCTGTTTTGCATTTATTATGCCATTTAAAGATAACCCAGCGTACTGTATAATCGACATGCATTTGGAAAAATCCTTGTCTGATCCACGTGCGGACCACCCAAGGTACTCTACCTTCATCAATTCCAGCTTGCCCTCAAGCGAAGGTAGGGTCTTCTGTGCTCGTTCGTTGATCTAGCGGTGCCTGTCCCATTCCAGCCCCACACCAACGATTTCGAACAGTATAGAAATTGGCGCTAGGAGGAGGGCCTAAACATTGCTCACCACTAATCTGATTTTCGAACTTACCTAATATTTGCCCTTCCGCAGTAGTTCTAGCATCTATACGTTGCACATCTTATCCGCGCGCGGTAGACTCTATCTATACGCCCTGCATACCTTCACACTGTAGACTCTGTCTACACACCCTGCATATCCGTATGCTATAGACTCTGTCTGCATGTTGCACGGCACGCTCGCACACTGTAGATCCTATCTGCATGCTGCCAACGCACACTGTAGATCCTATTTCCATGCTGCACCACACGCTCACATGTTGTAGACCCTATCTGCACGTTGCATCGCACGCTTGCACACTGTAGACCCTATCTGCATGCTGCACTGCACACTCGCATGCTATAGACCCTATCTACATGCTGCCAACACACGCTGTAGACCCTGTCTGCATGCTACACCACACACTCGCACGCTATAGACCCTGTCTGCATGCTGCCAATGCACACTGTAGACCCTATCTGCATGCTACCAATGTTTTCAACACACTCATCACTATATCTGTACGCTGACTGTCACAACCTACACGCTATGAGCTTAGTTCACATGCTGTGATCAGTACCTTTACGCTGACAACAATGCCTACATGTTGTACGCTGAGCACGTTGTTCAGATTTCTACACTTAACCAAACTTTCATTTGCATACACTTCTTACGCTCAGGACCTTTTTACCATGAATACCACCAGTACCAATGTTTCAACAAAGCCCATTACAAATACCGTTGGCCCTATGACAATCCCATTTCCCATAGTGAAACCCACGGTGGGACCTCGTCGGTCTCTCAGACTGCAAGGGAGAAATCCGTCATTCAACGTTATAACACAGGAACAATATAATTTTATATGCGTAAAAATCCAAGACAGCTTAGCAGTAGATCAAACTGAGATGGAGGCTAAGAGACAATACGAACTGATTCATAAGGGAGGACATGAGTTTATCCCCTCCCCATACGATATCATTCCTCTTCCAGAACATTACTTGGAGCTCATTTCACAACTCCTCTTGGTCAGGAGTCAATCTCTAGACCAGTCAATAGTAAATCCTCAAATAAATCCTCAATTAGAGGAGGAGGATGACTTTGCCGTGCAGTTTGAACACGAGGACTCGTATCACACTCTTAGCCCACACACATATGTGAATCTACTATTTCACCCCCTCACAGGGGAGGCTATGTCCCTTCTCCCATTTAGAACTACTCAAGCACATGTGCCTCAACAAGAGGCATCCACTCTCATCCCTACTCCTCCCATGATTGATGCTCAACTCAACACACTTCCCCTTACTATCCTTCCCATTACCATAATGCCCCTGCTCTTAGAAGTACAACCCTCACAACAAATCCCCTCAACCCAATGTAGGAGTCACACTCCCATCCCAGGTGATTGGGATGCCATCGGTGATACCCATCTCTATGGCTACTCATTACATACTGTAGGTTCAAACTCAAGGGGTACATTTCGCTATGGTAACTTAGCAAGTTCAAAGTGTTCCTGCACAAATCATGATAGGGAAATGGGCTACAACTGGAATACAACTACATCAACTCCCTCATTACAACATACCTCCCCTGGCAATCCCATCCATAAACGTTCCCCAAATACAACAGCAACAACCACAACAATAGCAACAACAACAACCCTTTTCTTACAATACTCCACCTTTAGCAACACCCACAATAAACATACCACAAACGTAGTTCCCGACTGCTCAGCTTTCTTCTTTCCCACCCATTGTACAACAATCCAACTTTCCTACTGCACAACAACCTGCCACTTCACCCAGCACTCAAGACTGGGTAGATGCTAAAAAACTGATGCAAGAACTCACCGATGTGGTGAAACACCTTAAGACAACTAACAGTGAAGAGCTTAAGGTCTTAAAATTTTACCAAGATGATCCTATTAGCTCTTTGGTACCACCATTGACCCTGCCAAAAGGGGTTTCTGCCTCAACTAACCAAATACAATGGGGAAGGAGACCCCAACGCCCATCTAGTCACGTTTAGACTAGAAATTTTATTGCTCCAGGCATGGCCCCACACAATTTTGTGTGTTTTCCCAATGTCCCTTACAGGGAGAGCTTTAGACTAGTACCGGGCCCTACCACATAATTCTATATCTTCTTTGGAAGATCTCCTACATTAGTTCGTGACCAGATTCAAGTACAACCTTAAACCTGAAGCCACCTTAGACAGCCTGGTATAGGTGAAAAAAGCACCGCTTGAACCTGTACAAAAATTCATTCAGAGATGGAGTGGTGCATTGAATGAACTCCATGAAATAATACCCAAGATGTACTTGCTCACCATCTTAAAAGGAGTAGTAAATGACTTCATCAAATCTAAATTATACTATTTGAATGTGCGCACTTTAAGCTAGGCCTTCGTGAAAATAAAGAACATAGAAGAGGCGGCCCAAAACAGTCATGACCCTACTTATGTAGCCTTTAAAAATCAACATACTAAAAAAGATAAAGAAAAGGCTAAAACAACAGTGGTAGCATTAGCAGAGACTCAACGAAGAACTACGCAGCAATAGGGTAAACCGCCTACTGCCCCCACTAGTTACACTAAACCTCCTCCTACTGTAGCGCCAGGATCGTCCACATCACAAAACATTGCACCAGGTCAAGCAAGAAATTTTGAGAGGAGAGACCCCTCTCAATACACATCATTGCCCATGAAACCCTCACAACTATTTGACCAACTCTTGAAGGTTGGGCTGATGAAACATAAACAACTATCCCCTGTAGCAATTCAAAGACATGATCGATTCTATCAATTGGTCAACAACCCAAGCTTGGCAACCCCGGACGAGCCCCCAATTCCAAGAGGCTTTAGGGTAGACTGTTTCTTCTAGTACCATCAACGTAATGAACATGGCACCAACTATTACTTCACCTTGAAACAAGACATTCAATGAATGATTGACAGAGGTGAGATTACTTTTGATGAGGCAAACCTGGTCAAATCCCAAAATCAATCCATGGGTATATATAAAGATCCTCTGAACACCAAAGAAGCGCCATACACAATCAATACCATCTACGCAGATAGTAGCTACGAAAAATCAAAGAGCCCCTTCATGGTTCATGTGCCTCCTACTCCACTAACATCATCTCAATCTGCATCTCTCTCACGCGACCCTCCTACCCCACGAAAATCGTTCATCATTCGAGTACCTCCTGTGGTGGCAACAATGCAGGTGTCACCCAAAACCAAATCGTATGTTGTTAGTGTGCCCACTAATAGTACAACTACTAGCATGACACCATCAAACCAGCCCACCCCTTTCGTGGTCCGGGTTCCACCAGTAGTCGCTACAATAGATACAGCAACTGCAAATCGCCCAACCCCGTTGGTCGTCAAGATACCTAGGAAGCCTGATGTCCCAGATCATACACATTCAACACAACCTTGTCCCTCCCCATTCATCATTCAGGTCCTAAAACAACCCTAAATTCCAACCCCAAATGTCCCTGCACAACCCATGCGAGAACGCTTGGCAGATAGGCTCACTAGGGAACATTTGGAAAAGGAATGTTCAGCCAAAGAACGTCAACGACTTGCACTGGGGCCCTCGAAACCCACTCCATTAAGTGCAATACCTATGGCCCCCTCCAATAGTGAGCCAAGCATGAGTCGTAAAGAGGAGGAATTGGGAATGCAACATATGTCAAGTCCAACAGTTACGACAAATAGCACAAAAGTTGCCCCACGCGAGATACGGCTGCTAGGCCCAATGGACCAAGTAGTGTTGGACAAGCATAGGCCCAATGGCAAGGACCTAGCTAATGCCCTGACATAGGTTACGGAAGCCCTGAAACAAAAGAACACGTCATTAAGCTTGTATGACCTCATTTTGACCTCACCAGTCCACCGTGAAGCCCTGGTACAAATGTTAACATCGATCCCTATTAGCGAGAATTTACCCACAGATGAGCCTTCCATACATGCGGTAATGTCTAAACAACAAGGATCCAAGCCCAAATCATTAGGCTTCCACCCTGAAAACATTAAGATTGATGAGAGAATAGGAGACGTCACTCATGAACCTATGTTTATAACCATACGAGTTAATCAGTTCAAGATACATAGGGTACACGTAGATGATGGAGCAGCTACAAATGTGGTGCCTTACCCTGTCATTGAACAGTTAGGGCTTACAAACTTAATCAAACCAATGTCTACAACATGCCTGAAATCTTTTAACGGGTCACGTGTAGTGGTCAAAGGTACGTTGACTTTGGATTTCATAACAGGGGATCATTTCCCCACATCTGTAGACTTTGTAATCATTGATGAGATGCCAGGCTTCAACCTGATCCTGGGACAACCTTGGTTAGCCTAGTTAAAAGTGGTGTCTTCCCCCATTCATCAGGAGATTCACTTACCATATGAAGGGGGTGAGATCATTATCCATGGGGATACCACTTCATCTACCATCTCATCTCATACGGAGGCAAACCAATGCTCCGAAGTTAAATCTGAGGAGCCCAAACAAGAAGATCCATCACGTGAGCATAAATTTGAAAAACCTATGCCAAACAAAACAAATAGAACCCAAAGCGGCAACCAACACATTAATTGTGGTTCCCCCAAAACCAAGGAAACATCATATAAATTAGAAACACTCGGGGATATCGACCCAGAATGCCCTCCGCTAGACGTCTCGTAGTTAGAGTTACCGTTCAACATAATTAGTGATGGAGATGCTGAATATCGAATTGTGCCTATTAAACCCACCTCCATAAAAATGAAGAAGATAAAAAAAATTAAATAATTAAGAAACTATGCTAGTCCGAAATGACATTAAACTATACTAGTCTGCAATGACATTAAACTACGATCGTCCGCAACGACGTAAAACTAGCCATGGTCAGAATTGGCCGGTTCAAATTGAAACCTTCCCTATTAGCTAATATTCTTTTGAACTATCAATGGCCCAAAATGGTCTTAAACTAGAGCAGTTTACATTCATTCATCACAATAGTTTAAATTCTTAGTTTACATTCTTAGGTATTTACATTCTTAGGTGACATCTTGGCAATACAAGTTATGCTTTCCATTATATTTGCTATGGCACAACTATCATTTAAAGCTACGTTTATGCTTTATTCCATATTTGCACTCAAACGAAAAACAAAAAATAGAGAAACTTTCACTCTATGTCTCTACATTATTTCTTCTAAACATTCAAAAAACAACAAAAACAAAAAAATTGGGATACAAAAACTGAAAACAAAAAAATATATTTATATACAAATAGATAATTACAACGGTTAACCGATTCATCAGCTCACATAAAATTTAGAACAAAACATTTTTGTTTACAAACCTTATAAAACATGAGCAATGATAACACCAAATTTAACACTAAGCATTAGGATCAAGAGGGGCATCCCCCTCAGACCCCCCAGCATCATGGGTCCCCGTTCCACTGGGGCCACCTTCTTGGTCATCGTCATCGCCATGACCCTATAAAAAAGGTAAATAAAAAAAATTAACACAAAAGGAAAAGAGGAAAATCCCAAAAATTATTTAATAAAATTCACAAGTTTAAATGGCTTACCGAAGGAGATCCTCCCAAACCGAATTCCAACCGATGGAGGATTTCTTCCTCAAAGACACTAGCCTAGTCCGTCCCATCAAGGCCTAGATCCACATTCGCTAAGGCCTTCCCTTTATCCACCGCAGACCAAGTGGGACGTTTTAGGGGAAACTCACCCATAGAAACTTCCCCAGAAGCTATGGTGATTACCCTCTTGGGCGATTCCATCTCAACCACCATATGCCTAGTGAAGGCATCAAATGAAGGGCATAGGCCTAAACCCTCAACAAACATCTCTAGCTAATGCTTATCTATAGATACTTCCTTTAACAATTTTTTATAATGATACTTATGGGTCTTTTCATCTTGACCCCATTTCCACACCTTAGAAGCGAAAGCCTTCCAATCCTAACATTTGAGGTTCAATAAATCTATCTAGGCCTTACGCTCATCAAGCTCACGAGTCATTGATACTTTCCGATTCAACAAATTCCAATATCTGGTGTACATGATCTTGAAATTTTGCCAAGAACAATCACCTGTTAACCTTTCCGAAGCAAACTCGTAGCGAGATTTGAGGTCATCTCTTCCTGCTGATAGCTAGGAAATCTCTTTTTCCCCTGTTTGGATCTGCAACCATAGATTTTCAATCGAGCGCCTATAGGTCCAAAGTGATTTGGCGTTATGCAAAACACATTCCACCACCTCATCATAGATTTGTCTTGGTACTTGCTCGATCTCTGGCGGTAGCATAGGCAAGCTATCAATACAGGTGGACTCAGATGAATCCCATTGCAGTTTAGCCCCTATTCACATAAGAAAAATATATGTTAGACGTTAGACACTAAAAATGAATGAGAAAACCGAAAGATGCAAAAGGAAAAAGGCTTAAGACACCTATACCTATCTGAGGATGAGCTTGCTAGATGCGATCAACCACTTTGTCCATGATACCAGTTACAAAATCCATTTTACTTGGCATTTTGATCCAAGTAAATGGTTCGTGTGTAGGAGGCGGGTTAACTTCGGTCCTCATTTCTATTGGAGCCTTCACCATGGGGACTTCTAAACGAATATTAGGAAATGTCTGCATCTCAACATTTGCATCTTGTAGCAAAAAATAAAATAAAAGATAAAACATAGAGTTAAAACTTCAAATAATGGCAAAGACAAATAAATGTAATAAAGTAAAATATACTGGATTCTCTATTTTCTTCCCAATTCGGAGGATCACCAAGGTCTACTCTTCCCCTGAGGAAACCATCAAACATCTCATCGATGCCAGCTTGATCATCAATGCGTTCCTATTCCGTGGTGTCTTCCTCATGCTCTTTCATCCCTTCCATCTCGTCTTTTCCCACCTCGTCCTCCTCGTCTAAGTGCGTTTGGATCTCTTCCTCCTCGATAATAGTTTCTAGCCCCTCCCTTCTTGCTTTGGGAGTCAGCTCTGAAAACATGCATGGGTTCAATATCAGTTTCGTATAAATGGCCAAAAAGTCAGTTTTGTATAAAACAAGGACAAATCAATGGCAAATCAATGAATCATGATTACTTACCTCATGCAGGCATTTTAAATCGTATACGTTTCACCCTCGGCTCATCGACCATTGGAGCAGTTTCTCTAGGGCTTTCACGCTTTTGAAATTTGGATATTACTTCCCTGATTGTTTCCTTTATCACCTGATCGGCTCTTTTAGCAATATAGAGGACATTATCTGGCTCCAATCCTACACTGTCGCGTGTATGGATTAAAGCACCAAATGATCCCTCTGTTGTGACAGAAACCAATTCATCGATCCCCTTAGGAGCATCTCGGGATTTGGTCACCTCAAATAAGTGGCTAATCCATGGGTGAGATAATTGATTACGATCCCTTAACACATATTTGTTATTTGCACGAACCACCAAAAATTCAGCCAGTCAATGTAGATAATCGACAAAGAACGCAAAAGTGAAATGGGATTGTGCCTCAATGTTGGAGCGTAACCACACTATCTCCCCATGGAAACCAGAAAGAAAAAATTGGGCCCAGTTATAACGTACCCCAATCTCTAGAATAGTGTGCATGATACGCACAGGTTCTACCCCAAAGGTCTTTACTTGAGACAGGGACTTGGGAAACACCTACGCTCTAAACAAGGGATACAATTCATTAACTTCAGCTACCCTTGATTTTCCCTGCATAGGGAATCCCTTGGAGCCCTTAAGGACACCCAACCAATCCTCCAACTCCTGGACAACATGGAGCTCTTTCTGCACCCTATCCAGAACCACTCTAACACCATTTGCCAAGACACCAAAGAGGTTTGAAAAGAACTCGGCCAATAGGTGGAAGACTACTTTGACACCCTTGACACAGGTGCTATAGTAGGTAACAGATTCGTTGAAAGAATTAATGATTCCAATCATCTCTATTATAGAAACATCAGGACTTAGGGTAGTGAATAGCTCCATGAGCCCGACATCACTTAAACAACAGACAATATGTGGCGGGGCCTTAGTATGTAACAATCGTTGTGCCTCACTGATTTCCCTGAACTTCATAGACAAAGTATTCTCAATCCGCCCAGTCATGATAGTGGCTCCATTAGGGGGAACATCCACTGTACACACAAGGTAACACCATAGAGTCAATATAACCAATGTTGTAGTAGAAACAACAAACTGAGGCGTCAAAGAACATTGTTACTTACCATTCGACGATGGATTTAGATTGCTAGGAGCCAAATCAACATCGCATGGAAAAATTGGCCCATTATAAGACCAGTCCCCATGCAGCCACCCTCAAGCCTCACATTATGCAAGGGCCCTGGAGTATCGTTTGTGGAAATGAACAATTTCATCCTTAGTTTATGCTAATACGGCACCACGAAGGGTGGGACCCACCATGAAGGTCTCTAAAGCTGTACGAGCCAATGCGAGTCCATCGTCACCTATACATACTTCTTCGTTATCAAATTAAGGCCTGCGCAGAGATGACACTCAAACATAAACCACTACTAAGCAACAAAGTAAAAATGGTGAATTAAGCAACCTTACCTTCCTACCCGATGCACTGTCCCTGGAGCATTCTGAAATAATGTATGTGCACGAGCGGCTAGGAAAAGGGTGTTATTGATGTGGTAATGGCCATCTGACAGTGAATCCCATACATGTGACAAGGGACGGGTAGATCTGGGTCCTCCAGAGGGACCATCCTCAATCGTAAGCAGCCCCTCATCAATGTCAACCATGAAAGCCACTACGCCATTTGAAGACCCTGGCCATATAGTCTCAAGCATGCTTCGTGCTAGCTATTCACTCAAGTGGGACCACATTACCACATTGAATCTCTCTAGCATGAAGGGGAGAAACTCGCTAACACCCATCCTGAACCATACTCCATTCCGCTCAATGATCATATCAGGAGTAGGTTCGTCAGTATCAATCGGCCTGAACCAGGCCAGTACCCCAACAAGCTCCACCACTAGGAGGAAAGGCTTACGATCCCTACAAGTTCCCAGAAAACCATGGAAAATCAGCTATACAAGAAAACGAAATAATAAAATAAAGTTCACATTGGGGGTCAACACTTGGAGAAAGTCGCGAGCATTCACGCCCAGCGTGTAGATCCTACACATTGAAATAATTGTTCACACCCAGCGTGCAGATCCTGCATGTTGGAGTAACTGTTCATGCCCAACGTGCAGATCCTGCATGCTAGAGTAACTATTCATGCCCAGCGTGTAGACCCTGCACACTAGAGTAACTGTTCACACCCAGCATGCAGACCCTGCACGCTGGAACTCTGACAGGCCCAGCGTGCAGACCCTGCATGCTGGAACTCCAACACGTACAACATGCAGACCCTACATGCTCAACATTCCCCTCCCGTACGATGAATACATAACTAGAGACCTCACACAAATTCCATACACCTGAAAAGCAGAAAACATGAAAGAAAATAATGAATTTTGATGAAGGCTCAGAGCCTACCTACACGTCGATCCAGACCATGATGGAATCCTGGGTCTGGGCAGACACTGGAGCATCGCCTCACTCTCCTCGATGAAGGTCAAGCTAGGCTCCTTCCTTTCATGGACTTCTACCTCCTTGCCCTTGCCCATCGCTACATGCACGTTGAACACCAGAGACTTGCGTTCACGCTGAACCCTACATGTTGAGGGTTTCTATCTCCTCTTCACGCTATACCAGCCCTCTACACACTGGGGTTTCACTCTACATTCACGTCGAGCCCTACATGCTAAGTTTCTTATTTCAGAGCATCCATGCCGAGTTCTTTGCACTCTAGTTCAGGCCGCCTCAACCGCTCCCTTTCCATAGATGTCTGTGCCTTTCTTATGCCTGTGCCACCTGATCTCTATCCTTGCACCACGTTGTACTGAATCTTACGTTGAGCGTCGATTCATGTTGACTTCTAGGTTCATGCTGGGGTTTTTCCTGGGTTCATGCTGACTTCTGGATCGATTTGGAAATTTACGCTCGCCACTACGCGTTTTATACGCCCTCCAAATGGCATGCGCCGCCTCACCCTCTCAGAAATCGGCATTATGAGTATTTTACATAAACAAATAAATAAATAAAATAAATGAAATAAACAGAATAAACATGATAATTAGCCAAAATGTGAATACACACAAACACAATTAGAGCATAATGGGCTAAATTTCACTCTCATAAAATCTCCACTTGCACGACAATCCCTGTTGCCTAAACTAAACACCTTAGTGCATAATCTTTGTGTTGCAGTTTCATGCTTAATGAAAATTACAAATCATACAACCAATTCATGCATCACAGAAAAAAAATCAATCAGCCCGGTAAGGCCTTAAACTACCACAAATGGCCCGATAAGGCCTTAAACTGCCATGCATCTGGGTACGACGATAAACTACCATTGCATACATGAGTCCAGTTTAGATGCATAAACATATAAATTACTTACATCCGAAAATAACCAACCACCTTGTTGACATTGCTCACTGTTTACTGGCAATAGCAAACATCATGGACAGCAAGCAATTATTCTTACCATTTTCTATCAATGGACTGCACGGAATGATCATACGAGAAATCAACATGGAGTCTATTGATTTAGACTCAACGACACGCGACACTTTTGTGGCATCCACTCAACACACGCTAGATTGCTTTGAAACAATGACCAAGACTCTGGACCTAGAAATTGATAGAATCATCGAAGACCCCTTGGTTGAAATCCCCATTACTATGTTGGATAGCAAAATTAAAATCCTGAAACTAAGTACATTGTTGAGCCTGCAACTTGCCAATGACATAGCGCAAGTGCTTAAAGACAACATAAAAGCATTCGCTTGGTCTTACATTGACATGCCTAGGCTAGACCCTCAAATATTCTAGCACAACATCATACTCAACCCAAAATTAAGACCGGTGAAACAAAAGGCATGTAAGGTTAAGCCTGCAGTAGCCTTGGCAGTCTATAGTGAAATCACCAAACTTTATCAGGCTAGTTTGATTCGGGCTGTTAACTACACTGACTGGGTATCCAACATGGTCATCATCCCAAAGAAGAACGAAAGCATTCGCCTATGCATTGACTTCTGGTACCTCAACATTGCGACCATAAAAGATGATTTCCCCCTACCTAGCATTGATCAACTTGTTGAATCAACCACTGGGCATGCCTTGTTATCTTTTATGGATGGCTTCTCAGGATATAATTAGATTCGGATCAACCCTAAACATCAACTTAGGACGACCTTTATGACACCATGGGGTACCTTTTGTTACATGATGATGCCATTCGGTCTAAAAAATTCCTATGCTACATACCAAAGAACAATGACATTTATCTTTAGTGATTATATCTTCAACTTGCTCAATGACTATGTAGATGATATTGTGGTTAAATCAAAAAGTTCAGAACAACACGTATAAGATCTTAACTTGGTACTAAAACGTTGTTTAAAATATGAGCTAAGACTTAACCGAAAGAAATGTGTCTTTGGAGTCAAAACGGACAAAATGCTTGGATTCATAGCCTCGGAAGCAGGGATATGGGTAGACCCTGATAAGGTTAAGGCCATAACAAACCTAAAACCACCTAGCAACCTTACCAAACTTTGCAGTCTACAAGGTAGATTACAATTCATTAGATGATTCATAGAGAAACTAACAGACAAGCTAAGTCCTATGCAACATCTGCTGCATAAGAATGTCCATTTTGAATGGACTCCACAGTGCCAAGAAGCCTTCGAAAACATTAAAATAGTTTATCCTCCACAGAACAATAAACCCTTCTATATCTACCTTGTGGCATCGGGCTCATCAATCGCATCTATGCTTTTCCAGAAACAAGATGATGGAACCAAAGTTCCTGTATACTATTTAAGCCATGCATTAGTAGCCCATGAAAAGAAGTACAATGAGGTGGAGAGGTCATGTTTAGCCCTTATCTTTTCCCTAAAGAAATGGTGACATTACCTCTTCTGCAACCAAGTCAACATAATCTGCAAGGATAATGTGCTCCGAGCGATCACGGGCAACATTTACGAGTCAAGCAGGATAGCGCATTGGAAAGCCATGATAGCTGAGTTCGACCTACACTATATAGCACAGTCATCAGTCAAGGGTCAAGCTATAGCAATCCAAATGACCATATCACCAACGCACAATCAAGTGACAATAGAGTCAAAGTTTCCAAATGAAAATGTAAGTGCAATAGACATAGTGCCCGATGACTACGATGTCATTTTGAACTTTGATGGAGCATCCACCTCTTGAGGGGGAAGTGCTACCGCCGTGATCACATATCCCTCTAGGGATATCTGACCCTTTGCTTATCACTTCAATTTTCACTGCACCAACAACATAGCAGAGTATGAAGGTCTCCTTAGAGGCTTTGTGGCAGCATTAGCCTCCGACATCACATGGCTCGTAGTCAAAGGTAACTCGCAACTAGTTCTAAATCAAGTCACGAACATTTACACGTGCAAAGCGCAACACTTACAACCATACTATGATTTGACTAAGCACTTGCTGAAACGTTTGAAAAACATAAATGTACAACATGTTTCCAAAAATGATAATACCATTGTGGATGCACTTGCCATGTTAACCCTAGACATATCGCCAAACATGTTCCACACATTACCTAATTCTATAATTAGCTGTGACAAGCACATAACTAACAAACCCGATGAGCTTCCCATTGCATCCGTTAGCACGACACAAGCCGTAGAATGGTATGATGACATAAAAGAGTACCTTTTACATGGTGAACCACCTCAACATCTGAAGAATGCATAGAAAGACGCAGTGCAAAAATGTTCTCAGCATTATACATTAATAGGGAACACACTATGTCGTAGATCCTATGAAGGCATCTTGTTGGTATGCGTTAGCAGCACTGATGGCCAAACCATCGTGAAGCAAGTACATGAAGGGCTTTGCGGAGGGCACATAGCACCCAAAGCAATGGCAACCAAGATATGACAATTAGGGTACTATTGGCCACACATGGAGTATGACTATTTCTCTAGGGTCAAAATGTGCCACACATGTCAAAAGCATGGTAATCTTATGCATGTCCCACCTAATGAACTGCATACGGCCCTGATTACCTGGCCTTTATAGAAATCGGGGTTAGTCATCATTGGACCAATAACTCCCCCATCTTTAGCGGGGCATAGTTTCATCATAACTGTGATTGAATATTTTACCAAATGGGTATAAGCTATCCCTCTCAGGAAGACCATGTCGAAACAGGTATGCAACTTCATCCTGGAAAATATTGTGATCCATTTTGGCATCCCGATGACCATCATCACCGATAATGGACCACAATTTAGCAGTGTCGAAACAAAAACCTTCTGCAACAATTTAGTCATTAAACATTTGTCTCTTCTCCATATTACCCACAAAGTAATGGACAAGCTAAATCTACAAATAACATAATCATCACAGTGTTAAAAAAGATGCTTACTCAGAGCAAGAAAAGATGGCACGAACAATTGGTATACGCACTATGGGCTTATCGCACTACACATCAGACTTCCATAGGTAAAATGCCATATAGTCTTGTTTATGATTCAGAAGCTATTTTACCTTTGGAATTGTAGGTACCATCTTTAAGGATCACACTCTCCGGACTCCTCGATGACGGTAAATACAATGACTTACACATTGTTGACTTAGACTCAGTGGAGGAGGAACGCACACGTGCACTCAATTAGATCGAGTGGTATCAGAAACAACAATGACGACATCACCAACATGACATTTACAAGCGCCTAATCGAAGAAGGCGACCTCATACTTAAGGTAGTACGTGAACCTGTAGAAAATTTTG
Source organism: Gnetum montanum (assembly GCA_015680685.1). Lineage (NCBI taxonomy): Eukaryota > Viridiplantae > Streptophyta > Gnetopsida > Gnetales > Gnetaceae > Gnetum > Gnetum montanum. The sequence goes on from MNCI01005876.1 coordinate 400,991, forward strand.
CGGCCAATTGGAAGGGACCATACCTGGTCATAAAAGCATATGAAAATGGAGCATTCAAACTTGCTGACATGAACGGATATGAACACCCTCATCCAAAAAACCACTTGTACCTCAAATAGTTCCATGGCTGAACACCTCAGGTACGTGATTCCTCGTGGAATCATGACGGTAAACTGATACCACAGATTCGTCCTAGAATCATGATGGTAAACTGATACCACAGATTCATCCTGGAATCATGATGGTAAACTGATACCACAGATCCATCTTGATATCATGATGGTAAACTGCTACCACAGATTCATCCTAGAATCATGATGGTAAACTAATACCATAGATTTGTCTTGGCGTCATGATGATAAACTGACACCACAATTCGTCTGCAATGAGAATAAACTAGCACTTGTCCAGTGCGACATTAAACTACCATGGTTTCACTCACCAGAGTCTGCTAAGACTATAAACTGGTTTGCCTCTCCGTAGTCTGCCAAGACTATAAACTAGCAATGTATCATCTGCTATGATGCTAAAATGGCAATGTCCAATGGGTCATGACATAAAACTAACCCATGACAGTCTGCTACGACTATAAACTAGCAACTTCGTCTCTAGCCTCTCGATCTGTAGCTCCATTCAAACTTCATCAGAGCTGTTGCCTCACTCATCATTAGTTGATCCTAACAACATGGCTGCCATTCATATTCAATGCTTGAAATCTCATCTGGTGCTTTTGTCTACTCAGTCGCTATTCAATTTTAAGCTTACTCACTCACTTGTGGTTTTCTTGTCTTCTTGGAGTTATGTTTGCAGGATGACACTTAGAGGTGTTCGTACGACGATGCACTTCATCATAGTGGCAAGGTACCACATTGTTCCTAACGCACATAACAAGGTTAATCATGTCATTCACTAGTACATTCCCATTTCCCTACACATCTCCCATCTATTCTTCAACATACTCTACTCAGTTACACCCCCGACACACCTAGTGCTCCCTGAAACATTGAATACACTGTTGCATGCTGTAACACCCCTAAATGGTTGCAATACACAACATGGCATTCGAGCATGAGTACAAAGCTTATTTTCCTCAAAAAAAGACCCTTGGCACTTCCCATACAAGCCCCAGGTAGGAAGGAAATTGTCTTGAAAACAAGTACTCATGTCTCGAAAGCTCAAGTAACATCTCATTGTGTGTCTTTGGCTCTCTGCCAACAGGTTCCCTTTAACACTTAACAGAGGCCCTGTTCCTCCAAAGAACGCAACACATCATCACGTGGCTTTGGTTGTGCCAACAAGTCCTCTTAAACACTAAACAAGCGTCTTGTTTTGCCAAAGGACTTACATCTCATGTCTTGGTTCCAAGTCTGCTAAACAATGGCTATTAACAAGGATCAACATGACCCGTCTGCACACCAAAGTATCTCCTTCACCATGCACAATCCCTTGATCAATTCCCAATCCTGACAAGTTTAATTTTCCCATCCAACAACAAACTACATTTCCCCAATCACATGTACTACTGAACATGGTGTGATGACACCTTGCTAAGTGCCAATGGACAACATACCTACCAAGCTGCTTGTGGTGTTTTGTACTTCTTTGTCGATGCTTCTCGGGTCGATTCCTCCAAGTGTCAGCAAAGAGGGGCCAATGAAACAACAAAAAATTCTGAGCTTAGCACTACTCCAATAAGAATCGAGCTAAGTCATGATGCTCCCCAGCATGACTAGAACTTAAGGATCTCACGGACAGCTTCAAAAGAAGTTGCACTAGACAAGAAATGGCTTCCCAAGGCCCACAGAAGACTACATCAACATCTAGCATTGAACCTAGAAAATCTCCAGCTCAAAATACATGATTTTCACTAAGTATACATCCTGTACGCTGGTCTTTACATGCCCAGCATACACACCTAGCGTGTACGCCCAGCGTGCACATCCAGCATGCATAGTGTGTACGCCCAGCATGCACAATGTGCAGCACACCCTGCACCAGTTAAAGCCTTCAGGAACCATGTCAGAACTAGCCCAACTAAGTTGAAATTCAACAGGCAGCATTTTCATGACACCAAAGCTCAAATCAGAGGGCCAAGCACAATACTTCATGTTGTAACAGTGGTGTTCATGTGTAAAAATGAGTTCTTTTATTTTAGTCAAATCTATACGCTGATTTCACACGCCTAGCGTGTACACGTTGGCGTGCAGCAATACATGCTGGCATGCAGCACGTTGCATTGTTGTAATACTCCTCGCACTCGAGCAACGTAGCCACCTATCATCCGATCTGAAATTCCCTCACTCACGGCCACTCACGCCCTCCCAAGATCTGAATTACATGTCCTAAGATCATATAAAAGCCCCAATTTTTGACTAAAAAAGGGTCAAAAAATTCAATCACACATAGACACATAGAGCATGGGAGCATAAATCACAGACTAGACATAAGCCTGCACACTGATCGTACAGCCTTCATGCTAAGCTTGCAATCCAAACCAGTACACTGTCATTCCTCCACATCCACCAGGGCTATTCGTCCGCCTTGTGCCAAACCCACAACTATGTTCAGATTGGTGCACTATAATCTACATTTTGCAATAAAATTGCTTTCTTTCCGATCAAGATCTGTTACGGTTTCATTGATTCTTGTTTACATTGCCACTTATATTCATGCATGTTTATACTCTGTTTTGCATTTATTACACTGTTTAAAGATAACCCAGCGTACTATATAATCGACATGCGTTTGGGGAAATCCTTGTCTAATCCACGTGCGGACCACCCAAGGTACTCTACCTTCGTCAATTCCATCTTGCCCTTAAGCGAAGGTAGGGTCTTCTGTACTCGTTCATTGATCTAGGGTGCCTGTCCCATTCCAACCCCACACCGACGATTTCGGACAGTACAGGTAACAACATTGGATGACCATTATTTCTTTTTCCATTCCTATCAATAAGAAAATAATGTTGGGAAAAGCTTTATATAATACCAATGTTTATCTCCTTCTTGTAATGAAAATCACAAGGTTAACAACTCTTTAAAAAACTCAAGTTTAGATGTCTACTAGTTTCTGGAAACACCAAGGCTCAGAAACCTCCAAATAAAGTCAACACTAGTAGAGAATTATGTGTTTTTGACTAACATTTAGTATAAATTTCATAATATTTCAATTTTGAGAGTTTAATATATAATTATACTTTTATGAAAATATTCAACCCTTTTTTACTCTATTTTATAAGCAAATGAATTTCCAAATATATAACAACTACTTCATCTACATAATCTTCATCATATGATAACTGTACTATTTGTTCTTTCATCTAATGCTTAAGTGAAATTCAACAAATCTATTACCAATCTTCCCTAGAGAGAAACTTCAATAATAAAAACTAGAAATAGAGGAAGATTCAATAGATATATGAAAATATAATACTAAAATTGCATAAAATTTTAAACATTGAAGAAGAGTTGATATTGACATGAGTAAACACTTTGGAAAATAAAGTTTTTTAAATTACTCAATGATACAAAGTATTGCTAAACCCTTGGCTTAAACAAAAAATTAAAAAATTCCAAGAAATTAGCTATAAGGCATAATATAATCTTAAATACTAGTTAAGAAACTATGGTAAAGCATGAAAATACAAATAACTTAGTGAATAAAAGTAAATGATCTAAATCAAGTTTTACCTAAAAATGTCTTTGTATAAAGATCCTCTAAGACTTAGTTCATCCTAGCTTCTCCCTCATCTAGATTATTTCTAAAAATGTCTACTATAGACTTTATATATTAGCCTGTAGCAATTACAATCATCAAAAGAGTTAAGGCCATAAATACCTCATGTTCTCCTCATATAATTATAGGTTGTTGGATAATTGTTATAATTCTTAATAAATTCTCCTCATTCTTCAAATCTAAAGCACCTCAATAGATAACTATTGTTATTTAAGAGAGCCTTAACAACCTATTTTATTGTTTCTTATTTAGTTTCATTAAGCTTCTTGAAGACTTTTTTAGCTCTTATTTCTCCCAAACCTGATTCAGTCATGGAATTTGTTGCTTCTCTTGTAATAGCTTCCTCAATGGCTTAGACTTGTTTCAATTCAAGCTTCACTTCCTCTTGGTAGTTTCATTCATGATACCAGTAACTATTGTCATCATATCCAAATACTCCTATTTGTACCAAGGTAATAGTTCTATTTTAGATTTAGCTAAAATAGATAATTTCCACACCTTTCTGTTCATATATACAACTATGGCTTTCTTTTCTAATGGATTTTATGAGAACTCTAAGTTACTTCTTTGAACGTCAATGGTAGCTTTGTGCTTCTCTTAGCTCTATTTTGGTTCTTGGCTCTATGACTTGGAACCTAAGCTTTGTTTCTTTAACTTGCTGTTAGGCAAGCTATTTGACTCATTTCTTATCACATGTTCTGAGGTTTTATTTTTTTGAGCTGCTTCATTAAAAGCTTATCCTAATGTCAGCTTGTAGAATCATTTTAAAACTTGCTTGTAGAGCCAATTTTTACTTCTACAAATTGTTAACATGGTAAAGTATGTCATGAACTTTCTCATAGAACTAGATTTTAGTTCTACAAACTATATTAGATCTTTTAACTTCTTGCTCACAATATACTAAGCTAGACTAAACTTTAACATGCATGTGCATTAAATTAAAATTATATCCTTTTATAGAACTAATATGAGGTCTATCATGTCTTGTAGAACCATTCAAAAGCTTATTTGTAGAACTATTTTTGTGCTCTATGAACTCACACTACAAGGAAGTTGACATGACACAACAACTTTATAGCTAGCTTCTAGAGTTAATTCATAGAATCATTTCGAGTTCGATAATATTTTCTTCTAACTCAAGCTTACATGGCTTTTAAATTCTTTTTAATCTGTAAAAATTTTTATATAATAAGCTTATCTAAGCTTGATTAAAATTATAATTTTCCACATGCAAAATAATCTATAGTAGGCCACATTTTTAATCTTTATGCTTTTGGCACTTACATTACTTTTAGAATCATTTAAAGCCTACTCATAGGGTTGAGTTCTAGTTCTATAAATTTATTGTTCAAGGACACTAATGTGGATGAATGAGTTAAAGCTATTTTTGTAGAAGAAATTTTTGGTTCTACATGTTGTGTCATGCTCTTTAGTCTCTACATTGTAACTTGCTAGCTTGGTAGAATGGAAGATTTGCTCATCTATAGAGATGAATTTGAGTTCTATAAACAAGTTCAATGAACAAGTTGACTCAGTACATCCAAAAAGTGTGTTTCTAGTAGAATCATGTTTCTATTCTACAAATATTCTCATCTCAAAAATATTAATTTAGCAAAACCATTTATGTATTTATTTGTAGAATCATTTTTTGATTCTACAAACAATGCATAATCTCAAGCTTCTTTTCAAAAGCTAATGTGGAAGAATAATTCTTGAGCTTCTTTCTTTTCATGGCTCATGATGATGACATGACTTGTAGAAGTATTTTTTAACCATTTTGTATAATCTATTTTGGGTTCTACAAGCATACACTATATGAAAGCTGACATGATAGAGTTGCTTTCACACTTGAAGAACTGAATTCTAGTTCTACATACAAGCTTATTTCAATACGTTCTAGTTATGTGTCTTGTAGAACTAATTTTAACCCTTCTCATAGAACCAAAATTCACTTCTATATAATTATTCAAAAAGAAGCTAACATGGTAGAACCAAGTTTTTGCATTTACTTTTAAAGATTAATTTTGGCTCTATGTGAAGCATCCTCTTTGATGTGGTAGAGTCAATTTTAAGCTTCTTCATAGACTTGAGTTTTAGCTTTATAAATTAGCTTTACAAGCTAACTTTCTAGAACCATTTCCATTCTTTTATTGTAGAGCCAAATTTTAGCTATACAAGCAATGCATTTTCTATGATGCTAACATAGTGGAGCCATTTTCATCCTCACCTATAGAACTAAATATTGATTCTATGAACAATATAATAAAAGTCCTATGTTCCATTGTTGACCTAAATATGATTTAAAAGCTTTTTTCTAAAACCTTTTCATAGAACAATAATTTGACCTCATGAATATTCTCATATGAACAAAGTTAACTTGGTAGAATCATTCTTTGTGCTTTTTTTTGCAGAAGAAGATTTTGGTTCTACCAACTCACTCACATGATAGCTTATGTGTCATATGTGATAAATATACATAAAACTACTTTTAGTTTTTGCTTATTCTTTAATCCCATGAGGTTTATTTGAGTAAAAATATCTTGTAGATCTAATTTTTGTTCTATGAGTTGATGTGGCAAGCATATCTAATCTATTCTTTGAAATAACTAATAAAAACCTTTATAAAGCTAGTCCTTAGTTTTGTTGCTATACTCCTCTTATCAAAATGATTCTAAAGAATTAAGTCAACCTTGAATCAAACCCCTTTTTATGGAATAATAGTTTTTTCTTTTTATGCTCAACTATTTTCTCTAATGTTAATCCCTTATTGAGATGAAACTAGACTTTAAGATCTTTGAACTCATTTTTTATAGTCTCATCTTGACTAGCAAGCAGAAAGAGCATACACTTGAGGCAAGTCAAACTCATATAAGTCCTATCATTAATATCTAATTCAATTTTTCTCCATGATATTAGGTTTAATTTGAAACCCTAGATCTTCAAACTAACTAAAACATCATGAGATTATATGATCAACAAAGCAGGATATTTTGGAATTGTTTACTCAACTTTAAAAACCTTTATCCCAAAAAAAAATTTGATCACAAAGATTTTAATTTTCAAATCATCTATACTAAAACTTTTATTTCAATCTCATCACACAAGTACAACACAAAAAATTTTAGTTCAATCTCATCACACAAGTATATCTCTGAAAGTCAAGGGAAATCACGCAGAGATGTAAATCCAATAATTCAAGTTATTTTTTGTTTCATGAAAGTAGTTATCATTGTAACAACACTTTCAAATTAATTTCTAAAGCTTCATTCATACTACAACTCTCACCAAAAACTAGGCTTTAAATATTTGAAACTTAACATCACAATTAGGACCTAATGTTTTTGTTCAATTAATTGTAAGCCCTAAATTATTTAGAGATACAATGTTCCTTTCTTCTATAAGTGTCAAGTGATATTAAAATAAAATCCAAATACTTAAGTCCTCATCCATTAATGGCTAAAATGTTACAACATTTCTTGTCCTGTTTTTTTTTTTTTCAAAAGATCATTTTTATAAAGCTCTTAGAACAAGAAGATTATTCTTATGAGCTAATATGTAATGAAATTTTTCTAGTGTTTTACAATGATTCCCTTGGAGCTAGAAATCCTTCTAAAATTTTTCCAAGGTAATGTGGATACTTGAAGAAGTTGTGAATGAAGGCATAAAAAAGAAAATCCATTTCAAGAAAAAGTCCTATCAAACTTAAGGCTTGAGAGTATAAAAACTCATGCAGCCTAAATGTCATGTAGAATATATATATGTCTACTTAATTCTAGCTACATGAATACTAGTTAAATGGTTAATATAAAATGATCATTATGGCCTTAAAATCTTTCATTTAGAATCTCTATCATGCTTAATTTTAATTACAACTCTAGCCATCCTTTTGTCTTCTTGATTTTGAGTCCTTTCTCAAGTTGTGTCCATTTTACTATTTTTTGCAACTGATTTCCTTTTTAATTAATTTGGGATCATCTCCTTTTCTTTTCGTTCAAACTAGTGTTATGTTTATAAATTTAAGTCAAGTTTTTAGTTTGTATCCTAGCTAGGCTGATTTGTGTCTAGTGAGATGAAAAATTCTTCTCATGAATCTGAATTATTCAAATTTTCCTCATTTCTCTCTAGTCTCATAATTTCTAAACATTGATTTTCATCATTCCAAGCATAAGCATGAATAGAGTAGTCATCTATCATAAGAGAAAACTCGTTGGCTAACCATGTCAAGCAAGAAAAATTGTATGGGTTTCCATAAGTTGAAGCTTTGTAATATGCTCTCAAGATATGCTTAGGGAAACATATAGATGGATAAGGGATAAAAGACCTTATCCTCTCGATTTTTTATAGTGCTCTAAACATAGGAATTTTTAGCGAATGAAAATACTAATCACATTTCATTATATAACCAAGGTTTTCACAAATTCCCAACATAATAACAACTAGCTTAGATACATACTAAGTTCCCACTAAACTTATTTATTAACTTTCAAAAGAAACCACTATCTACATATTTGTAATTTCTAATTTACCTTATTTATTTAGGTATATGATTGCTACCCAAATTAGTGCTTCAAATGGATGGCATTAAATGAGAACTTCAATTTAGTTTCATCTATCATGGATTGCCTATAGGTATTATCTACTTCTTATTTCTTGATAATGAATGGGCTTGTCCATTTTGTAGAAAATTTATCATGATCATTTCTTTTTCTTATGTTCAAAAGAAAAACCAAGTTACCTACTATGAATGTCTTTTTTAGAGATTTTCTATCAAACCATCTTTTGATCAATGATGCATTTATTAACTATCTCTGACTTTATCAATCTCAAATTCCCTTATGATAAGTAAAGATATTAAACACATAGCTAAATTATCTAGAACATTACTTGAAGAAAACAATTATAAAATTTCATCATACCAATTTTCATTATTGGAATTTAATACATAAATTTCAGCTTCTCTAGCCATTAACTTTCCTAATCCCATTTCTTTAACTATTTTACCTAATTCTAATGAAAATTTAAATCATTAAAGCTTAGTAATCTAACTTTCTTTTTTCTACTGAATTTCATTTTAAGCTAAAAGTTTCTTAATAGTAGGCTCTATTATCATGATATAGATTACACCACTCTCCAAATAATACTTGAAATGCATTAGTACCTTACTAAAAATGTCTATCTTTCTAAACTTGAATACCTTAATTCAAAATATTTAAGTTGGTAACCAAAAAATTCAATAGTTTAACCTTTACCATTTTTTCTATGAGTTACAACTATAGTAATCAAATCACTAGAAGTATAAGCATATAGGTAGAAATCCTTCTTTAATTTAGATTTAGCAAAATATGGAGCTTCTTAGATAGCCTTTTTAATTTCCACTAATGCTTTATTTGATTTAGGTATCTTCATGACATACATGTCCTTCATAAGCATGTACATTAAAGGTTTGGTGATCTTAGTAAATCCTGGTATAAACTTCATGACAAAATTTAGTTTTCCAAAGAAGGATCTAGGGGATCTTTTTGGTTTAGGTGTTTAATATTTTGAATAGCTTGGATTCTTGTATTATCTATTGCTATAACATTTTGGCAAATTATATGTCTTGACAAGCTTGCAAACTTTCCTGCCAAAAGTGCTCTTCTTAGGATTCAAAGAAATGTCATGATCTTGACATTTGTTGAAAATCTACTAAAGGTGACTAATATGATCTTCCTTTTTCTTTGATGAAATAGCAATATCATCTAGATAAATAATAGCAAATTTTCCTATTATATCTTTAAAAGATATATCCATAGCTCTTTGGAAAGTAGCTCCATCATTTGACAATCCAAATGAAATTCTTTTGTAAGAAAAGGTTTTCCATTTAATAGTGAAGGCTACATTATACCTGTCATTTTTATCAACCATAATTTTATTATATCCTTAAAAACTATCTAGAAAAGAGTATCCTTAACAACTAAATACTTTAATCAACATTTTATTTATTCTAGGGAGTAGATATCTATCTTTTGTTAAAGCTTCATTCAAATTTCTAGAATCAACACAACTTAATGTCACTATTCTTCTTTCTTATAGCTACAAGATTTGCTATCTAAACTAAATATTTTATAAGATATATAATTTTGGCTTGTAATAGCTTTTTAGTTTCAACTTCCATGGCTGGTTCAAATATGGGTTAAACTTCTTTTTCTTTTGTCTTACCACCTTATAATTTTTTATTAATGGAATTTTATGAATCATCACATCTAGCCTAAATGTTATAAGGTCATCATAATATCATGAAAATTTATTCAAATTATCCTTTAACTAAGATAACAATCTCTATCTAAAAATAAAATCATTTTCTTTGGGGTTATTTAATATTCTTGGCTTTTCTTTAGATCCTAGGTTTACTATTTCATAACCTTAATCATCTAGATTTTGGATGTCAATTTCCTTAAGTAATATTTTGTTAAACTCATGATCATAGTTAATTATCTTCTTGGAAATAAAATTTAATCTAAGTTGTGATGTAACTTCTTATTCAAACATAACTCTATTCACAAATTCTCCATTATTCTTTATGAACATATGTAATTGATCATTATCTTCAAATACCTAAAAGCGTTCTATGCTATCTAGGATTGAAGGTTGATTTTCAATTTTAGTTACAAATATTTTATATTTTTTAATTTTTGACAGATCCAGAATTGAGACTACTATTGCTAGCTCATCTACTAACTAATTATTTTCTCTGCGTATATGCTTTATTCATATTGCTCAAATTAGTCTAATAAGTTACATATGAGTTGCTTATATGGTCTCAAGAATGAACTTTTATCTACAAATTCACCTTTAACTTGTTCACAAATAAGCTTTGAATCTCCTTTAATTATAATTCTTTTAATCCCATCCTTCAAATCTATTCTAATTTTAAAACACAAGGCTTCATTCTTAGCTTTATTATTTGTGCATGGGAATGATAGATGTAGTATTTTAAAAGTCATCTAAGAATTGTCTTTTGTTAATACTATTTTGACTTTGGATCCTTTTGAATTACAAGATCCATGAAACTATAGTTTTCATTTTTCATCATATTGAATTTCTCTCTTTCTGGGATTTGGATTCTCTAAGTGAACATATACTTATTCCAATATCTATGGTCTTAAGGACATTGTTCTTTCCATAAAAATTAATGCTCTTGATCATCAAGGGCTCAATGTATATGTATATTTGATTAAAATCTCCCTTCCATGGTAGCCACATGTGAATAATCTATTGATATATATTGAGAAAAATACTTTCTCCAACTTTGGCTTAGCAAGAAACTATATGAATCTAGGATATCAAATAGTTTCATGATTATTCTACTTCTAACAAGCAGTTCTAAAGCAATTTGAAGTAAAGCATTTGGTAATTATTTCATAATTTTTACTCTTCTCTTATTTAGTTAAACAACTTTCTTATTGGACTATTTTGGTTATAATTCTAATTATTTACAAATAGATAATGTAACATTGCCATTCCCAAATGGTGCTATTGCATAAAAAATATGGTGCCTCTTCATAAAAAATGTTATCATTGTCCTAACAAGACCCAAAAGGATAGTTGTAATCAAGACCCAAAAGAGCATCTTGTAATAACGGTTGTGTCTCTTGAGATGACCTTTGTGGATTTGACCTAAGGCATTTATACCTAGGCTTAGAGGTTATGCCAACTTGGAGTGGCAAAGCTACTATAGGCAAGTCACAAGAGCTAGGATAAAGTGGAATAGAAAGAGGATTGGCCATCCCTTCTAGCCAAGTTGCAGGCCTAACCATGGAGGTAGTAGTGTTGGATTACCTCTAAGGGAATAGATGCTGAAGGATGAAAACTACAAGGAACACTCTCAAAGCATGTTCCAAATACTCTATTTCATATCAATAAAGCATTCTTTTCTTTCTCCTTTTGCATATTTCCTACTATTTTCTTTATGCATAATGTCAAATCCTACATATATTTAACATTTGGTGTATTGTCTTCTTATGCATAATGTCTAATATAAAGTATATTTGACATTTTCTATGACATCCGAGGATGGGCTATCACAAATAATGGCATAATAGCTCATGTATCTTCTAAATAAACTAAATAATCATGTAAATATTTTCCATTTAATTTAATTGTTAGGAGAAAATAAGGAACCTCTTTATTTAGAGTAGAAGGATAGTTATATTTTACAATTTTATCTTTGTTATAGACATACCTTAGTTCAAATTCTCCAACATTCTTCTTTACTTTAACTAGTTGTAAAACCTTCTTTTATTGACTTCCCATTTGTAATATTTGGTATCTGCTAACATTTACTTTGACATCTTTTTAGATCCTCTATTAAATTATATTTTCCATCTCCATAAAAGCTTGACTTTCTATAGCATTTTAGATGATTGATTTTGGGAATTTTGATCAATTAGTATAATTTTCTCATTTTTTTCTTTTCTTTTTCATTTGGTTTAAAAGCTTTCCTTTTAGTAGTAGGATCATGGATGACGTTTGTTGGCCTAGATGTAGTTAATTTTTCTTTTGATCTTAAGTTATATTTAGATCCATCATTATTATTGCATTTCTTCTCTAAAGAAAAATCTTCTTTTGAACTTGCTAAGGAGGAAATGTCACTAGATTTTCTTTTAGGAGATTTGTTAACATGATGAATACTAGATGACTAATCATCAAATTTAATGTTAAGAAAATTTAAGAAGCATATGTCACTATAATCTTTAGAATGTATTAATTGGATATCTTGATGTATATGTTTCCCATGCTTCTTTTCCTCTTTGATCATAACTTTAGCGAATGCTTTTTCTAACTTGACTACTATGTTAGACAATTCCTTTATTACCTTCTCATTTTCAAAATCAGCAGTTCTCTAGTCTTGGATTTTATTAATAGTAGACATTTCTTACCTTTCGATACTTGAAAAATTTCTTCATTAGTTAAGTTTAATTACTTTTATAACTAGACAACCTCATTAAAGAAATCATCCAAAGGTATCAGACTAGGGATTCTTCTTAGTTTGATTGAAATGTTTGCATTGATACCATTTAATTATGTATCTCTAATCACTTCATCTAAGGGTTTATATTTCCTTTGAAACAATCCAAAAATCTGATGAATTTTAATGTTAAATTTCCTAACTGACTCTTTACACCCTTGCTAGGCTTGAACTAAACTACAATACATCTACGGCTCATTAATTTATTTATCAAATTGAGCTAAGAATAGGTTCCTCATGTCATTAAACATAGTGATACTATTGTTTGGTAAATTATTATACCAAGTTTGAGCCATGTCTCTTAAGTTTACTTTAGATATCCTACAAGCTTGATCTTGATGTTGAACATTGGCATGTGCTAAAGCTGATTCAAACAAATAAACATATTCTTCAACTAAATAGCTTCTCTAGGGATATAAGGCTTGGGTAAATACTTGTAAACTTCCTTAACATATCATCATAAATTGGGAATCTCAATGGTATGGCTTCTTTCCAAGGATTTACTAGTGGTGGATTTTCCATTTTGAAACTCCTTTTAGTTTTTGAACTTCTAGAATTCATTTACATTATCTTAAAAATTGGTAAGCCAAATAGAAGAGGTGATCTTCTAATTTTTATTTTACTACATATTACTAATCTATATGAACTTTATTCCTTTTCCTTTGATGAATGAATAATCTTATACTTATGGTATTCCATAGGATATCGAAATTCTTTAGATTTAACAAGTTGTTCATTCATGAATAGAGTAGCAACTAACTGGATTCCCTCCTTCTAGTACCAAAAAGAACTATTGGTAGCAACTTTTAACTATCATTATTTCCTTGTTTATTCCTATAAATAAGAAACTAATGATGAGAAAATTTTTATTTAATAGCAACATTTATGTCCTTCTATCAATGAAAATCATAAGACTGAGAGCTCTTTCAAAAACTCAAGTTTAGTATTTGATGGTTTCTAAAAATGCCAAGGCCTTGATACCTCAAAATAAACTTAGTAGTTGTAGAGACCTGTGTTTTAGGCTAACATTTAGTATAAATTTTACATTATTTCATTTTTATGAGTTTAATAGCTAATTTTTCTTTTATGAAAATATTCAACCCTTTATATTATATTTTATATGCAAACAAATTTCTAACTATATCAAAGCTACTTAGTTTACACAATATTTATCATATGCCACCTTTACTATACATCCTTTCATCTAATGCTTATGTGCAATTGAACAAATCTATTACCAATGTTTAACCTTTAGATTTTGGATGCTTACATGACATGTAAAACCATTTAAAGCCTACTCGTAGGGTTGAGTTCTGGTTCTATGCATTCACTCTATAGGAAAGCTGATGCAGAAGAAAGAGGTTAAGCTTTTTTTCTAGAACCAATTTCTGGCTCTACATCCTATGTCACATTCTTTTTCCTTTGTGACCTACTGACTTGGTAGAATAGAAGATGAGCTTATTTGTAGAGCTAAATTTGGGCTCCATAAAGTGGTTCTATGAACAAGTTGATGTTTTAGAGATACTTTTGTGCTTGCTTATAGAGGCTAGTTTTGGCTCTATGAGCAATGTCCTCTCTCAAAAGCTACTATGGTAGAGTCAAAAAGTGCATTTTTGGTAGAATCAATTTTTCATTATATGAATCTTTTCATTTGAATCAGCTAATTTGGCATAACTATTTATGTATTTGATTGTAGAACCATTTTTTAATTCTACAAACTATAGTTAATCTTGAGCTCCTTCTCAAAAGCTAACGTGGAAGAAAAATTCTTAAGAATATTTCTTTTCACCCCTCATGTTGCTAATATGACTTGTAGAACTATTTTTCAGCTTCTTTGTAAAATGAATTTCTAGTTCTATTGGGTTATATTTTATGAAAGCTAACTTGGTAGAGCTACTTTTGCACTTGCTTGTAGAACTAAATTCTAGTTCTACATACAAGCTCATTTAAATAATCTCTAATTATGTAGCTTATAGAACTAATTTTAAACATATTCTTAAAACTAAAATTTTCTTTTATATAATTGTTCTACAAAAGAGCTAACATGGCAAAGCCAATTTTTTCTGCTATTTTCTGGGCTAAATTTTAGGACTATGAGCAATGTTCTTTCTAACATGGTAGATCTAATTTTAAGCTTCTTCATAGAGTTGATTTTCAACTTTATAAAGTACTTTCATAGGCTGACATGATATAACCATTTTCATGCTTGCTTTGTAGAACCAAATTTTAGCTCTACATGTGATTCTTTTTCTCCAAAGCTGATGTGGTAGAGTCATTTTTGTTCTCACCTATAGAATTAAATTTTGGTTCTCTAGATCACATAAATGAATTTCTACATGTCATTGCTGATTTAAAATTGAATTAAGAGCTTGTTTATATAACCATTTCATAGAATCATTCTTCAAATTCATGAATCTTCTGATCTAAATAGAGCTAACTTAGTAGAATCATTCTTCAAGTTTTTTTTTCATAGAATTAGATTTTGGTTTTGGTAACCCACTTTACATGATAGCTTAGGTGTCATATGGGTTACACATATATAAAGCTAATTTTAGTCTTTCCTTATGCTTTAAATCTAGGAGGCTAACTCGAGTAGAATCATCTAGTAGAGCCAATTTTTGTTTTAAGATCCTCTTTTAGGAGTTGATGTGGCAAGTGTATTTAATAAAATCCTTTTTTTGAAATAATAGTTAAAACACTTTGTAAGGTTAATCCTTGGTTTTGTTACTTTACTTGTCTCATTGAAATGACTTAGAAGAATTAAATCAACCTCAAATCAATCTTGTTTTTCTAAAATGATAGGGTTTCTTTCAACATTCAACTATATACTCTAATGCTAATCTAGTATTTAGATGAAACTATCTACGATCTTTGTAAATCCATTTTTGATATTCTCATCTTGACAAGTAAATAGAAAGAATATATGCTTGATCTTGGTCAAACTCATGCAAGTCTTATCATTGATAGCTAATTCAATTGTTCCATGTGATGTTAGGTTTAATATGAAGTCCTAGCCCTTTAAACTAATTGAAACTGCATGAGCTTATATGATCAATCAAGTAAGATATTTTAGAATTGTTTACTTAGCTTTTAAACCCTTTATCCCTAAAATAAATTTAATTGCAAAGATTTCAATCTTCAAAGCATCTTTGCTAAAGCTTCCCTTGAAATTTACATCTGGTTAAGGCTCCTTTTCACACATAAATTTGACATGACAAATTTTAGTTTAATCTCATCATGCAAGTATATCAATCTTTCAAAGCCACAAGAAATTATGCAAAGAAGTAAACTCAATAATTCAACTGCTTTGTTGCTTCATTAAAGTAGCTATTTTTCTTAAACACTTTCGAACTCAAGTTCTAAAGCTTCATTCATGCCATAGCTCTTACCAAAAGCTTGGCTTTAAATCCTTGAAACTCAAAATTAAAATTAGGACCTAAGCTTTTCGTTTCTTTAATTGTAAGCCCTAAATTATTTTGAGATATAGGGTCCCTTTCATATGTAAATATAAAGCTATATTAAAATCAAAAATCAAAGACATAATCCCTACTCCATTAATGGATAAAATGTTACAACATTTGTTAACTTAGATTTTAGAGCCTCAAATAATAGCTTTAGTCTTTAGTGAATAAGAATCACAACGTTGATCTCATCCTAAACATCATTACTATGATTTTTCTTGGTTATATCCCAAAGAAATTATTTTAATGCCTAAGATTTATAACTTTTAATGCACTTTGTATATCCTCATTTATTTAGATTTATTCTAGGATGTTTTCCACCATAGATAGATCAAGAAATTATTAATAAAATAAGAGGCAAGTATCATGGAGTTGTTTTTCTACATGGTTATTATATTTAGATTTTGATACCATGATTTACGGGACATGTATTCAAGCTTTCAAGATTTGTAGCTCCATAACTTGCAACTTTAGAAGCGGAAGATAATCATGGAAGAGCTCATTAAGATATGGCTAAAGGCATAAAGAAGCCTTTTCTTTGAAATTTATTTTTTGAGAATTCAATAATGCAAGGCACCTAAAAGGCATGGCCAAGAGATACAAAGAATAATGTAACTTTCATGTAGCTCTAAATAGAATATATTCAACCACCAAGACTTAAAAAATTTATTAGCATGATGAAATAGATGTGGTCTATCAAAGAGCTATAGATAAAGAAGTAAATAAAGCCAAGTTTGAAGCATTGGAGTAACTAAGAAAAACTTTATCAATGAAGCTTCCCATCTCAACCTATGATCAACCATTTGTAGAAGCTTATGGGTACGTGGGAAACAAAAATCAACCTTTAGTTGGAGATTTTCTTATGAGTATTTAGCTTTAATGGAAGAATATTATTTCTCATGGAAGCTACAAAATGTAGAAGAAGCCATGCTTGATGAAATAGTTCCACTAAATGAAGTTGAATATGCAAGAGTAAAGGTAGACAAAAAAGTAAGAATCAAAAGAATAAAAACTACAAAGAAAAAATAATAACATGAGCTTCTAAAATAGCAATAGTAGCAACATGAGCTATTGGAACAACAAACACTACAAGAGCTACAAAGAAAATAGCAAAAGAAAGAGGAAAGATTATCCTTAGCTTTAACTTTAAACTTCTCCTTAGGCTAATTAATAAAGAAGAAACTTAGTCCGTCAAAGTTTAGAAAAAAAGGAAGGATCATTCTCATCTAAAAGTTGTAGGTCAAGTTAGAAACTAAACCAAGTGTCATCTTCTGATATACTAAAGATGATACTCAAACTAGAGGATAGAAGTTGGTAATGTTCCATTAAGACATGTTAGAAACTATAATTATTTTAATTAAAGACATGAAATAAGTAGTTGATAATCATATAGCCACACTCAAAGAACATCTCATGTAGAATGAGAAGAAAATAGCCAAATTGAGAGAAGAGTTTAAAACCTTAAAAGATGAGAATGAGAAACTCAAAGATAAAATTATTATCAAGGGGTCATTTCTAGCAACTAAAGAGTAGGCTATGATACAGTTGGAGAAGAAGCTAGCTATTATTAGCTTTGAATTAGAGTAGGCCTAAAAAGGAATAGCTTCAAATTATTATTACCTACAACAACTAAATTTATAAAAGTTAATTACTAAAATCAACTATAATAAGTCATGTATACAAGAGATCCAAGTTGAAATCGAAAAGGTAAAGAAGAATCAAATTCTAGCTATTTATAACTCACTATGATATGTAATGCTTCCACTTATAATCATGAGAGCATTCTACTTTTAAATATCTATATGTATTCGCAATCTTAATTCTTTTATTACTTAGCTAGAAAGTGTACTATCTCATATTAATTCCACAAATTACCTCTTTGTTTTGTCAACATTTACCTTCATTTTTTATACATTCATTAAATTTTTCTAGTTAATGCAACATTACTTTTAATTTTGTTTTTAAATTTACTATTAGTGCTGCATCATTTATAAAGATTAAAAATCATAATAGGATTGAGGTATGATGGTCAAAATGAAGACATGCTAATGGTGCTCTATGGGATAAAAGAATTCCTAGGAAAAAATTTACAAGACAACAATCAAGCCTACTATCGTATATGATGATAAATATTGGGTTGTACAAAAGAGATATAAATAATAAATCAATGTGCCAAAAATATAAATGCTTAGATGAATGTTGAATATCACCAAAAGAGATACACTATACAATATAGACATTAGAGAAAGTCCTATAGTGGCTTCTATTTCAAATAAGTTACATGGATGATGTCTTAAATGATTTAGGCATATGCATAGAAGAACATATAATAAACCTATAAAAAAATTGCTACATTATTCTTCCAAGAAAGCCACTTAGAGATGGGAAAAATAATTGAAGATGATCTAAAGATCTAGCTCTTCATAGATGTGAATGGTGAAAAAGAATTTATGTAGCTAATTCTATTTTGTTCAGAAAAGGTTAGAACATAATCTTATGAAATTATGAAAATGATAAAGGTATATTTTATACATGCAATGTATACAATATTCAACTAATATCAAGAACTTAATAATTAGTTACAATAAAACCTTATATAATACATAAACATATGTAAAGATTAAAACTCAAAAGGATATGTATGGTTACAAAAAGTGAAGATTAGAGTTCATTGACATTCTTGAATTTTATTTTGAAAAAATCTTATATTTATGAAAATAGATGAAGATTCAGTTATAACTAATTACAGGAAATTAAATTAGTTATTTTTAGGATATTTATGCTTACCAAAAGCATATATTAAATATATTATTTTTACAAATTTTAGAGTGTTTGCCAGCCATAGGTAACTCAAGTGGTTAGCTCATTATCTTGTTAGCTAAGAAGTTGCTAGTTGAAATCATGCTTAAAGCATCACTATATTCCTTTATATTTCATCTAAATTATCCTGTTGGCTATATGTTTTGGGTTATACTTATAGTCATTTTTTTCAAGTTCTAACACCTTCTCCTACCTTCCAAATTGTCTAAGGTTATATAAACCTGAACTTTGACTATATGTATCCTAAAGTATAACACCAACATGATAATTGGGTACAACTTTAGATATGGCGATGCAACTGAAACTTGTAAAACTTGTAAACTGTGATAAAGTAATAAAGTTACCAATTGAGATATCTTTTGATAATCTAAAAACATGTTCATTAACTAAAACAAATACCGTTAAATTTTAAGATACAGTTATAAGATCTCCCAAAAAATCATTGTAATATCACCTATGAGTTGATCTCGAAAAAATACCGTTGGACGTTTCATTAATCAAGGCAACTGAGTATTTCAAACTTGAAATGTCAAAGTTTGTGAAAATGCAAAATATTTGCAGGCAACGCTCCTTTGATGGATATAATCACCAAGCAGAGCATCACAGACATGGCTGGCTTAACAGCTCCATCTGCCAAAGGAGAGTTGCCCTGCAAAGTTTCTGCATTGTCTAATAATTATCATCATTTTCGTATATATTCAAAATCTGCTGCTACTCTGCCATATTGCAGAACCTTGCAGTCTATGCCATGTCTTATTAGGAATTGCATTTTTCAAAATTCCTTTGTTTATAGTGGTATATGACAGATCGACCTTGTTCAGTAAGTGGCATCTTCTTAAGCTTCTTAATTTTCTTTCCAGATTACTTTTTTATCCAATCTCAACTTAACTTGCTTGATGCTTGTTATTTAGTGTTTAGTTTCGAAAACCAGAACTACAGAATGCTAAAGTGAAAGATAGTTTACAAATCTGAATTTCAACGTGACTTCACTGCAACAGAAACAAGCTTTAACCGCATACAACAGGATATTATACCTATGCTGTGGAATAGGTCAATTATATGATAAGGGGAAGCATTAAGTGTAACATTTATTCACTTGGAAGGTTAAGAAAGGATGTGGTTGTGTCAAACAAGTTACCACTGTTATACAAGTGGATCATCCTCAAAGCAGGCTTTAGCCCATAATGCCCTTGTATAACTACATTTAAAAATGTCTATAGACACTAAAAAGGTTGTAACATATACCTATGAAAAAAAATACACATGTTAAAATCACTAATTTGAGAAATAACTATATGTTACACAAAACCACAAGTTAGGATCATATGGACAATGAGATGAGATGGATTGTAGAAAGGATTGAAAGAATTGGGATGTGGGGTATCTTACCAAAGGCATAATAAATCCTTGTGTTATTAATGGTTAAGTAATCATTAGCCCTTCTCTCCAAGTTTCAAACCAAGTCCAACCACATTCCAATGACATTGCATTGTTTCATCACTTCATTAAACAACCATAAGACCACCATAGTTGCAAGGAGTAACATCACTTGGTGTTTTATCCAAGGGAGGAGTTTATTCATGGCACATTTTTTTAATGAAAGTCTAAGAAGGTGCCAACCTTCAGGTAAGGGTAACATGTCTTTCTAGTGGGATCCTCATAAATTTATTTAGTGCTCTTTTATGTTATTCTTATTTTCATTTTTTGTTAGATCTACAAAGATATAATTACAATTGAAGCAACATGATAGAACATACAAAAGTGGTCAAAGAGAATCCATAAATCTCCTTGATGTCACACCCTTCACATTACCACTTGGTTCTTCACTTTTCTATCTAGGCCTAATGATTATAAATTTATTTTTAGTTTGATAATGAAATAGAATATCATTATGACCAGGGTAAGAATCTCTTATTAATGGAAAGGGTGGATGGATGACATGGTCTCAGTATTCACATAATCAATCCCTCATGACTTAACAACATAGAGAAAAACTCACCTCAATGGGCTACATGATCATTTTATTTATAATCAAGATTACTAACAAGGGAAATCAAAACAAAATGTGGAAAAAGTTGAAAAGAATAGGAAAAATTTGTATCAAGAAATAAGAAAATGACAAAAAATTGTAAAACAAAAGAAATGAAAAGTACTTATTAATTCTAAAGGTTAGAATGGGGTGTTTCCCCTATGACTAAGCATTTAACTATGGAAATATTAATAAGCAGATAGGTAGGCTCCATGCATGTATAAAATAGTGGCAACCTTTCATTGTCAAGCCATTGGGTATCTCTTGGTTTAGTGGTGACCACATAGGCAAGTTGTTGTTCACACACTTCATTGTTAAATGTATAGTGGATCAAAGTATAAGTTTTGTTAACATTGTAGATGGCCCATGATTGCACCCTTGATCATGATTCAGTATGAATGGATTTGTTGGTCTCTTCACAATGCTAGATTCATTGCTTCTGGTGAATATTGGAGTCACAATGGATGATGGCCCTTATGTACAATTAGAGGATGTTAGTTATGAAAGGGAAGGCATTACACTTGGTTGCCCTTATGTTGGTTTGGATGATGTTGTAGGTCCACAAGTGTTATGCTTATACATGGGAGGCATCCTAAGGAAAGGACGTTTCTGAGTTTATGTGGGAACCTACTAGAATTAGCATGTTTATGCACATTCAGGTCATAGGTGGCATTCGTTTGTTGATGTTCTAGTGTTCGGCTTCCCTATGTTGCTAGTGGTTGCATATAATGCGATGGAGTATGAGAATATTGAAGATGGGATGGATGGTAAGAGGTGTAAGTTCGTAATCCTTTAGGAGATGCCATGGTTTGATGGTACTTGGGAGAGTGATGGTAGCAATTTGAAGTAGAGGATGTAGAACTAGTTGTAGAAATAAGGTGTTTGACATAATATTTATATGATTTCGGTTGATAGTAAGGGTATGGCTAGTTTGGTGATGGCCACCCCCATGACTACGGGTTTTGCCACTGTGGTTGATGATAGTGTTGAGGTTGGTAATAAGTCCCCATAGGATAGTGTAATTAGTTATGGAACTATTTGTAATTATCATTTGAAAACAGAAATTTCCTAGGCATGTGCTTTTGTATGAATTTGGGGTTTAATGCAAAAGCCCAATACTCATGTAGATGTGACATAACTAGGCAATGACTCTTTTGGTGGTCATATCTATAGATCTCACATCTATCATTTTTGTCTATGCATGAGTCTATAGCCTCCCTTTCTTTAGCCATGTTCCTTGTTTGTCGATAAGTTTTCCTAGATATTTCTTGGTTCTTCTTCCTCCGTTTGTTTTGATTGCTTAGTTCATTTTTTGTTACCTTCTCCTCCATGGTTTCTAAAAAACTTGTAACTTTCTCATTTATCCACTTTGACATCCTATTAAACATTGCTTCCAATTTGTTAATAGCATTTTGTATCGACAAGGTTTGTTGTAGAATCACCTTATCGAGAGCAGCCTCTTTCTCCTTATCATAGATATAGAGCTTCTTCCTTTGAAAATTTGGATCCCAATGATTTTTCTCAACATTCTCCCATTTGCATAGATCTCCTTCTTCTTTGGTCACATGCTTGATTAACTCTTGAATTTGATGGGTTTGTAGCTTGTATAATTGACCTAAAGCATACATCCCAAGGAACTCCCTTGTTTCATTATGAAGTCCATATATCATGTGGAAAAGCCTCTTTTCGTTAGAGAAACCATGGCCTAGGTATCTATTCAGTAGAGAATAATATCAATCTAAGGCCATGTCCAAGGGTTCATGTTGTTCTTGTCTCCATCCTTGGATCTATTTCCTTAGGTTGGACACGCTTGCATAGGTTTGGCATTTCTCATTGAAAAGGTTCAACAATGTGAACGATTTTCAAATTGAATTTGGTTTTGATGATCTAAACCACACTTTGGCTCTATCGATGAGTGTCCTAGGAAAGAGCTTAAGCTTTTGCCATCCACTGTCAATGTTTTATGAGGCACAGGCATCATAGAAGGCTTGTAGATGACGTTATGGATCAAACTCAAACCCTCCTACAAATTTATAGATATTATTTATATCAAGCTTTGGTAAGAAACTCTCCCTATGATGCTTTTGGGGTAGCTTAACTACCTCTATGATATGCATTTGGCTCTTAGTGGCTTGCAAAGGTTCATCGTCATCAGACATGTTGTGATGACAATTTCTATTTCTATTAGTCTAATTGGGATGATTCTATCTTTGTTCATGATAATATCTTTGGTTTTTCCCCTAGGTTCAATTTCTAATTTTATTTTGACCCCATAATGGAGCTTTATCTCTATACATACATTCATCTTTGTCAAAACTAGATGTTGAAGAGGAAGAAGAAGATGAGAAACTGGAAGGGTTGCCATGGTTTTTATGATATTCCCCATAGTCATTTGATTTATCAATTTCAGGTTTTGAGGAGGTTCTAATCCTTGAGGCCTCCCCTAGTCTAAGAATTACTTCATCTCCTCTAGGATTGTCTACCTTAGGTGAATGTAGTTCTTGAGTGTTGTCAAGATGGTCATGAACATATGAAACCCCTACATGAAGTTGGTCACTCCAATTTTCATCAACATATATCTCATTAGTTCTCCAATGATTGATTTCACTAGACAATGCATTACCGCCTCCTTGTGAAAGAGACATTATTGTTGGTTTATGTTTTGTGCAATTTAATATTTTTCAAAAGATAAATCATGAATGCATTTACAAAGATCATGTAAAATATAACTAATTTAGATAACTAGCACCATCCTCAATAATGATGCTAATGATGAGTAGCAAGATACCCCTACGTCCAACCATACAATTCACAAGTGTTCATGCATAATTTGGTCAAATTCCATGGATAGGACTAGTTGTGTATCTAAATCATTATGCCTTAATCATAGTTTGTTGTCTTCCCAGTTAGACTAGTGGTAGCTTTGTCATGTATGGTTTAGTCCAAAGTGAGGCATAGGATTGATGTTGACTAGCCCTAATCTACTCCTAATGGTAATAAAGAGATTAATTAATTAAGCCAATTAACAGTGGAAAGTAAACTCTGAACTATCCTACATGCGATGACTATATGTTCCTAATTATCTACACATACGTTGGACTTCATGTAACTACTGCTTGGATTACCAAGCATATGTCACTAGGTTTACCAAATGATACACTGCTAGGTTAGTAGGTAATTACACTTAAGTGGTCATGATTAGTCATACTCTTTCCACTAAATGACAAGAATCATAAAGAAACATAAATGGAAACATTGACTAATGAAAATAGTAAACAATTAAATAATTAAAATAATAATAAATTGTTGACACATTTTGGCCACTTCATGGAACAGGAATTTGCAAATCAAAGTCAATTTTTGGAAAGCTTTACTTTTTATGTGGGATATATACACCTTGTAACTTTTGTCCCACAGGATGAATTAACTTATTAAAAAGAAAAAAAAAGGACAAAACAACTGTCAGAGTGTCCTCCACTATCCGGGTGTGAATTGTTGGTCTTATCCTCATGCCACATAGGCAAAAATTACCCAGAATCTCTGTTTTCAATTGAAGATTAGATTAGATGAGAT
Source organism: Gnetum montanum (assembly GCA_015680685.1). Lineage (NCBI taxonomy): Eukaryota > Viridiplantae > Streptophyta > Gnetopsida > Gnetales > Gnetaceae > Gnetum > Gnetum montanum. The sequence goes on from MNCI01005876.1 coordinate 425,616, forward strand.
GAGAGCAAAGCATGATGGCCAGGCCGAGCTCAACACCCAATGACATGGAAATCAAATTGGAACACTCATTCTGGGATTGCCAAACGATGCTTCCATTCCCATCATAGCAGGGGTTCCGCGTTAATGGCACGCTCATCCCTCCCTCATCCCCAAGTCATGGCGAAAGCTGCTACACTCTACATTGTTCCTGCAACAGCAGCGCATCCACAATCTACAACAAGAGTTCCTCTTCATGATGTTCAAAAGCCTTGGAATTCCTTCCTACTCATGGTTTCTCCTACACACCAATCACTTTGTAATCATGGATAGCCAAATGGCATCGTAGCAGCAGCAGCCTCAGCCTGCGCCGACGAGGGCATCGCGGCGCAGAAAGGCATGGAGGCCGACGTGCTCGTGGACTGGAAGGGCCGCACTTGCAACCCCCAAAAACACAGCAGTTTGCAGGCGTTGGAGATAATGGCGATAGCGGCAGTGGGCAACAACCTCATCACTTACGTCTTTAGCGACCTGCATTACCCTCTGGCCGAGGCTGCAAATATTGTCACCAACTTTGTGGGCACCATATTTCTGGTGTCGCTGCTAGGAGGATATCTGGCCAACTCCTATCTGGGCAGCCTCTTCACCATGATCTTCTTCAGCCTAATTGAGCTCTACGGGTACATGGTAATGGCAGCACAGGCACATGTGTGGGCGCTGAAGCCGATGCCCTGTGACATGCTGAAGCAGCAGAATTACCGGACACCGAACTCTGTGCAGGCGCTCTGTTTCTACGACGAGGGCAAAGAGAGAGACGAAGACGAGAGAAATGACAGAGAGGAGGATGGCCCTAAATAGGACGATAATGGTTCCATCATCATACGCGACGGCAGCGGCGGCATCAGAAGCAGCGGCAGCAAAGGGAAAAGAAAACAGGGGCGCAGAAACTGTAGCACCATCAGCAACGGATGCCGAACGCAAATCATGGAAAGGGTTCACACCAGAACCAGATCTGAAGCGCGACGGATGAACAGGGGCAAGGCCTGATCCTGCAGCAAAACTAGAGCCGAAAGCGATGTAAGCGGATCGGTGTGAGGTAGAGATCGCGGGCGCAAACGACGGTCAGGAGAGGGGGCTTCCAAAAATAGCGTTGTGTACAGAAAATGCAGAACTGAAACAACTTGAAAAAGGTTTTATTAACCGATGCTATGCCCAAAGCTATAACATAAAAAAAATATTAATACGGGCATAAAGTCACAATTTAAGTTTTAATAGGGAGTTTGTTGGATAAACACTTGGCCACCATAACTTTTGTTTTCTATAGTGGTAATTTTTTGTGAAAATTGTAACTTCCTAGCCTTAATCCCATGATGTTTGTAACCACCACCAAGGCCACTTGTCAACTGTATCCTTTTTTATCTCTTTTGTGGTTGAAACCCCCCAATATTGTAGTAACCTACCTAACTTGTTGGGCAAGTAACCTCCTAGCTTGTTGGGCAAGTAATTTTCTGATTGGATAGTCCAATTACTTGAGAGAAAAGTTAGGAGAGATATTTTTGAGATATTTTTGAAATTGTAACTACAAGGGCCACTTGGCATCTCCATGAAGACACTTGGTGACTGAGTGAAGACACTTGGCAATTGAATAGGACACTTGTCCATTGTAGCTTTTTTGTCTCCATGGTGGTTAAAACCACCCAAGATATTTTGTAACTTACCTAACCACCTTTGAGCCCTATAAAAAGGCTTCAGGGGTCAAGGGAAGGAACACATCACATGAAGGAAGCATCATCACACTTGGAAGATTTGTAAAGAAGANCTATTTTTAAATATGTAACTTCCCTACCTACCTTAAAACCCTATAAAAAGGCTTCAAGGGTCAAGGAGGAGGGGACATTGGATCATATTGGGTCTCACACATCACACTTGGAATCAAAGAAGATTTGTAAAGAAGATTTCTTGGAAGATGGCTTGCTAG
>MNCI01005876.1:436580-526542 GCA_015680685.1 Gnetum montanum
TGATCAAGGCATAATGATTTAGATGCATAACTAGTTTCATCCACAAAATTCAACCTGATCATTCATGAATGCTTGTGATTCATCTGGTTGGGTGTAGGGATATCTTGCTACTCATCACAAATGTAGGAACAACAAATTTTTTAATCAAGACTAAAATCTATATCTATATAGTAATCTAATTGTGTAAGATATCATTCTCATATTAGTGTTTTAAATTGTTGGTAATAGTTTTACAAGAATTGGACCTCTATGTATAATATTCTATTAGTGTAGTATGATGCATGAGTCTTATAATGTTTTCATCACACAATATGGGCGATAGTTCAACCCAAAAGTTCAATTGTCAATGTGGTTGTATATTACTCTAGTACAATGTATTACATTCTTGTAAATCATACTATGATATTAAATAATTTCTTTTGTATTTTGTACATTAAGATGCTAGTTTACAATTATCCAATCTTGAAATGTAAATTATATCAATTAAATAATTCTTAATAGCACTTTAAGTTATAAAATAAATTGAAATAAAAAGATTAAAATATTTTTTAAAATAATAATTGAAGCAATGACTATAAAAAGTTTTCTAGAGTATGATGCCACTATCCAAAGCCCAAAGAATTATATGTTTTTAATGAATGGCCTTGTACATAATAATGATATATGTAATAATTACTTGTTAGTCATAGGATGTATTGTTAATAAATAATTTGTTATAATGCCCTTGTGTTTTGTTTTTCCACCTTTTAGAAACAATAAAATACATTAGCATTTATGATATAAGGTTGCATAAAAATATGGAGCAATTATTAAGCTTAGTCTTTTCATTATAATTATTTGAAAAGGTAATGAAAAATGAAAAAAATTACAACAATCTTTAAGTAGAACCTTTTTTATATATGGGCATTGAAACACCCCAAATTTTGGCCTAACACTTCAAAATGAGAACAACTCGAAGCTATTTGGGCATTTGGGGAACAAAAATTTGGTTAAGGCATGAACTCATGCTGAGGTCATGCTAGCAACATGAGTATAGCGTGAGTCCAGCGTGAGTAGCTCAAAATAGCCCCAAAACAACGTCAAAATGGTCTGATTTCGAGGGTGCAACTCACCCTCAAGGTCCATTAATGATTTCTTTGAGTTTCAGACTCCAGAACTTCAGATTTTAGCTCCAAAAACATTTCTCTAAGTTTCAAACTCTAGAACTTCAAATTTCAACTCCAAAAACATTCATTTTCATCGCTCATGTCCAAGTCACGTTAGTAGCATGAGTCCAACATGAGTAACTAAAAAAGCCTCAAAATAGTGTTAAAATGACCTGATTTCAAGGGTACAAGGCCCCTCAAGGTTGACTAATGAATACCTTAGGTCCCAACATTCAGAATCCTAGTTTTCAGGTTCAAAAACATGCAATTTCGGTCACTCATGCCCAAGTCATGCAGGCAGCGTGAGTCTAGCGTGAGTGCCCCAAAATAGCACCAAAATAGCATCAAAATGGTCTAATTTTGAAGGTACAAGGTCCCCTCAAGATCCACTAATGAATACCTCAATTCCTAGCATCCAGAATCCTAGTTTTCAGGTTCAAAAACATGCAATTTCAGTCATTCATGCCTAGGTCACGTTGGCAACGTGAGTCTAGCATAAGTGCCCCAAAAAAGCATCAAAATGGTCTTATTTTGAAGGTACAAGTCATCCTAAAGGTCCACTAATGATTGCTCTAGGTCCCAGCCCTAAGAATTCTAGTTTCAGGTCCAAAAATACACCATTTTTAGCACTCACGCTAAGGTCACGCTGGAGTCATGCCCAACTCACATTGGCAGCATAAGTCTAGCATGAGTTTCCACTCACGTTGAGGTCACACTGGAGTCATGCCCAGCTCATGCTAGTAGCATGAGTCTAGTGTGAGTTGCCAAAATGACCTAGATCAAGGCACAAATAGGCTCAAACTTAGCATACAGGTTGTCCCCAAGGTCAGGCAGCAGTTACCCTTGAAAGACAGGTCTAAAAGATCAAGATTTGGTGTGAAATGTACCATCCCAGCCTACCTATGCCTAGGTCATGCTGACAGAATGAGCCTAGTGTGAGCTACCAAAAGTGGCCTAAATCCAAGCACAGATAGGCTCAAATTAAACATGCAAGACATCCTCAAGGTCAAATAGCAATTACACTTCAAAAACAAGTCTTAAAGGTGGAATTTTGATGCAAAATGCATCATTTTTCGTTAGTCATACTAAGGTGACTGTTGGCGACCGTTTGGGACGCGACCGCCAACGAGTGTCCTCGAACAGGATTTAGGTGCCTGCTGGTCTCTGGCAACACCAAGGCCCAGATACCTCCAAATAACTCAGTAGTTAATGTGAGTATGTGTGTGTGCTGTTGCGGCGTGCGGTTGTGTGCAATGTAACGATTGCGTGTGTGTGAAATACAAATGACTTACTTTAAGAGATTCAGCCAACTTTATCAAGTACTGTGAGTTATTGAGAGTTTCCTATTTTGTTCAAACTACCTAGTCTATGCGGTCCCTATAATACCTGCTTGTAACAAGTAAAATTTTGCATAAACATTTGAGCACAACTCCGCAAATCTACTCCTAATTTTCCCCAGAGAGAGATATATAGTTCCACAAGAAAACTAGAAATAGAGCAAGATTCAAAGGAAATAGACAGAAAGAAAAGAAAGCAGATTTGTGTGGACCTCAAATATTTAAACAAGGTAAAATGACACGAGTAAACACTTCGCAATAAAGCTATTCCAAATTCAATATCTATGAATTGTTCAAACTTCCAAGACTCAAACAAGCAATATCTTCAAGACAATCCTACTGTACTACCAAAAATTGCTGCGTAAACTACCATGTACGAGACTCCATTTTGGCTAGACAGTAGATGTCAACGATTGCATTTAAACAGAACCTTTAAAAGACTTGACAATTTCTGATTGAAATAACACGGAAAATCACTCTAAAGATAAAAAGAAGCTATTCTGGTCCCATCAAAATACCAAAGATTTTCTGAACCCTCTCGACTACCAAATTGTTCCACGGCGTGACTACAAACAGAGGCTCTCTTCCAACAATCCAATAGCAGTTCCCAAACGTTGCACAATAACGAAATTTACTACTAAAATGCTCTCAAGGCTTTTTGAACACAAGCGCTTCTATGGCAAAATTTTAACAGAAATTCCTATTGGGCAACAAGAACAATAAGAGCAATCTAAAAATCCCAAAATTACTTGCCAAGAATGATACTACCTAAACCACTAGCTAAGCAATTAAAACAAAACAAAAATGAAATGCATAACTCACAGGACCATGACAAAGAGGCTGAAATCTTTATTCTAGCAAGCCATCTTGCAAACAATCTTCTTTACAAATCTTCCAAGTGTGATGATGATGCTCCTTGTGATGTGTTATTCTTTTTTCTTCATCCCCCTGAAGCCTTTTTATAGGACTCAAAGGTGGTTAGGTAAGTTACAAAATATCTTGGGTGGTTTTAACCACCATGGAGACAAAAAAGCTACAATGGACAAGTGTCCTATTCCATGGCCAAGTGTCTTCAAGTAGTTGCCAAGTGTCTTCCTTCAATTGCCAAGTGTCTTCACTCAGTTGCCAAGTGGTCACCATGGAGAGAAACAAGTTGTAGTTGACACGTGTCCCATGCAGTTGACAAGTGGCCTTTTTAATTGACAAGTGGCCCATTTTGGAGAAAAATATGTTGTAGTTGACAAGTGTCTTTTGTGGTTACAAACATCATGGATTAAGGCTAGGAACTTACAACTTCCACATAAAGTTACAATTATATGAATAAAAGTTATAGTTGGAAATGTCCATAAATCCCCCCTTTTTATAAAATAGCTATACATATAACTTTATATATATATATTTAGGAACTACATAAAGGTCAATTAATAAAATTTGATCATCTATCTCCCCTTGGCCATGCTGCAAAATAATTTGAAAAGGCTTGTGCTAAAAAAAAATATCAAGTTGGAAATGGCTAGTGGGACCAAGACACGATCGTTTTCTTAACTTGCAAGCATAAGTAGATCTGCAGTTGAGTTGAGTTAAGGTACGGTATCTTGCTTTCTTCTTTTGCTTTTTTATCACCAACGTCCAACAGTTTCAGAAAACCCAAATCATAGTATGTAATTTTTATCCCCAAAGTTGTTGAAACTTGGTAACTGTTGTGATCCTGCCTCCTCTGGTTGCATAAATCTCAACCTCCATTTCACTGCGTAGAAAAAGAACAAAAACACAAAATAGCGAAACAAGAACTCTCTGCTGGAAACCCACACACGATCCCAGCGACCCGTGGAACACTGCACCACTCCAAACCCTGCCATTCGTATCTGCCTGCATCGCTTTCGGCTCTGGTTTTGCTGTAGGATCAGGCCTTGCCCCTATTCAGCCGCCGCGCTTTGGATCTGGTTCTGGTGTGAACCCTTTTCCTGATTTCCGTTTGGCATCCATTGCTGATGACGCTACAGTTTCTTTCCCTCTGCTGCCGCTGTTTTTGATGCCACCACCACTGTCGCGTGTGATGTTGGAGCCGTTGCCGTTGCTCTGCTGGAAATTTCAATTCGGGCTCGAAACCCTACAAACCCTTGCTGCAGAAACCGTGAAAAACCTTCATGGCTTCTACCGAAAAACCATGGCCATTTCCATGACCGCCGCGGCCACGCGTATTTGTCAGTGTATATAGGCAACGCCGTGCCGGTGCCACCGCTGTCCTCTCCGCCGTGTTCTGACTTTTCTGCACCCGCTACCATGCCCGCTGCTGGTCTTCTCTGCGCCTGCCGCTGCCATCATCGTCCGCATCTGCATCTTCTGTGCCGCCCGCGATCTCTACCAACGCGCAACCCTCGCCTACAGTTTCTACCTCCCGCGCACTGTGCGTCTGATTTTAGTGACGAACTCTGCAAGGACTTTGTTTGCGCCACCGATGTTGGCTTCAAGTTCTGTGCGTACTTTGAAAACCAGAGACAGAAAATCTAATCCCTTCAGCCCGCTTCAATCAAGTTCTCACAGGAAATCAAGTTCATGGATATCTTCAAAGGCTTTGGATCTTTGGGAGCTTCCCTTGTATGGTCCAGCTCAACTTGCTTCTGGAACAACAGAACTTCATATTTTTACCTTTCCTTTTGATCTTCTTTAGTTTACATGTTTCCCATCCATAATAATTGCTTGCGTAGCTAAAACCCTTTGCTAGGATTTTTTCACCGTAGTCATGAATTGATAATAACGCTTCCATCGCTGACATTTGTATTAGCTAAAAATTTGATTTTGAGCCAAGGAAAATATGCTTTAAAACTTAAACGAAACACAGCATTTTGCTTGAGGTATTGCCATTAATTCGGCTACGAAAAGAGGGTAAAAAAGTCAAAAACGATTCCCAATTGCAATGTCATCATCCCTTGAATTTCAAAACATTCAATTTAGCAACATGGGTAGCTACTACATCCTCTTGATTTTCATTTCTATTCCAACTTCATGGTTAGTTAATTGTTGTAGAATTCTTCACGAGAAAGAACTTAATCCTCCTTGAACGTTTTCAGTTCATTAAGATTTTGTACCTCACCATTTGCAAATAAGTCCACCTGTTCCATGAAATGGCCAAAATGTGCCAACAGTGACACTGAGGTCACATTGGTAGCGTGAGTCCAGCGTGAGCACTAGTCACGACCAAGAAAAAGCATCTCAAATAGCCATAAGACCGCTCATGTCAGCACCTTGCAACAGCTAGTTCATGGATCAAGAAGTTCCAAGTGAGCCAGAATCAAGATCTCTTGTTGTACACTATCATTTTATTGTAAATTTGCAACATTTGTGAGCTTTTTAAGCTCTTCTGCTTCAAATTGTATGCATGAGCATAATGTAAATCAATATAGATTGTAAGATATAGTGTATCCAGTTTAGAACGTAGTCTGCCTACATATGTCCAGTTCACACATAGCTATACATCGAATGCCTGTCACATGATCCGTTTTTCTCTCGTTTCACAACCATTGACCTCATTCAAGAATCCTAATCCCAAGCCTAGCAAAAGCTATAAATACTCTATTCATTGACATAAACAAGGTTGGGAATTTGGAGAAAGAAAACTAGCAATCCTAAGCCTAGACGCACATGATCCCTAGCGCCTGCAAACACCTCACATCGGAGCTTAACGCCTAACTTGCAATCCAGACACCTAGCTACGTTTTTACCGATGCACATCTTGTTAATCAATACAATACAATTTCATGTTTTCCTTCCGTTGTGCTATTCTGGTTCATTGTTTGCATTATCCCATTTTATTGCATGTTTCTGCATACATTCTCTTCATGTTTACATGCTATATTTCACGTTTATGTTTCATTGCATTACGCTTTCTGTTTTACATTTCATGGTGATAACCCCAGTGTAGGCCATAGCATAGGCTTAAGGAAGTCCTCGGTTGATTTGCATGCAAACCATCCAAGGCACTCTACCTTCATTTTTCTAGCTTGCCCTCATGTGAAGGTAGGGTCAGCTATATCTCTCCAGAGATCTTTCAACGTTTATTTTCCTCTAGCCTTACGCCGATGATTTTGGATAGTATAGGCATTGGTCTTCTTCTTAATATAACTATTCATAATAGGTTAAGTTTTAAAAAGATGCTAAAAGATGTTTAGTATCCAAAGAACTTTTTCATTTTTTTTCTTCTTCAATCTTCTCTTTTCCATTTTAAAGGATAAAAAGGATCATGATTTGGAACCATAGTGTTCATCTCGCTAAGCAAGGTTCTAGGAGGATCGGTAGATGAGCACATAGAAAAATATAATTAAATGATGGTCAGGCTACTGATCAATCAATTTTAATCTCACTATACAAAAGAGTAAGCAAATTTACCTTTGAAAAGTAACAAATAAACTCTCATATAATTTCTCATCTTTTTCTTTTTCTTTTTTTGATAAAGTTATAGTCATTGGAAAGAAGCTTCTAATCCTTTGGGCTATGGATTCTAGTTTCACATATTTATAAGTTACATTGTGTAGTAAACAAAAACATCGGTGGCTGGAACACCGAGAGGTTGCCGGGCATACAGCCTAACCCTAGATCCATGCAAGGGTCCTGCTGGAGTAAACAATAATACTTGTTTGAGGCCTAGCTAGGTAAGCAACTTCCATAATTGACAACCCTACCTTCCATGTTGAAAGGTCCTAGGACTTGTGGAGTTCATCCTTGGGATTCTTTCATGCTTTATGTCCTTGCTATGCTGTGTAGTGTAGCACAATGTAGCAGCCAATGTAACATGAATTCCTATTTGATCTACAATTCTTTGTTAAGAAAATTTGCTTGAAACCCAGGGGCAAAGTGAGACAAGCAATCTTGGAAGTCAAGGTATGGCCAAGTGCAATTCCTTTACTAGGACCACTTGCTAAATGACCTTTGTGTGTTCTATCCCTGCCATGCTATGCTACGCTATGTAGCGTAGCATAGTGTAGCACCTAGTTTGATCTAAATTCTGACTCACTTTGCAAACATTTTGTCACAGGATGTTAGTCATGTCTTGGCATTGTAGTGGAGCAAGAATTTTTGATGGTTGGTGCATAGGAAAATGTGTTTACTCCATTATAGCAATCTGAGTAGTGTCATCTCAATAAAACCCTGCTACACTGTGTAGTGTAGCATAGTGTAGCACTCAAATTGAGATGATTTATATTTAAATTTTCCACATTTTGTTACGTCATGTTGCTCAAGCTTCAAGGATGACACAGGGCAAATACCCTAGAGTTTTGAATCACTATCAAATTGCATTTTTGACACCTGATTAGTCTCCACATAGCCTGCTATGTTGTGTAGTGTAGCATAGCATAGCAGGTCCCATAGTTAGAAAACTTGTCAAACTATTTAATCCATCCTAAACACCTTCAACGACTCCTAGTATGATCCTTAGGTAGACCATTAGCTAGGTCATGTGTCAAGCTAGGCAAGCTAGAGGGTGTAGCAAGCCTGCCAGCCTAGGAGATAGAAAATTTGTCAAACTGTACAATCTACCTTTAGTGCCTTTTTCATGCAAACTAGCCTTGTGGCTGGGTGCTGCATTGACTTTGTTGCAGAGGGTGGCATGCAAGCTCGAAATTAGCCTTGTAGGCATTAGGACTTCTAGGGTACCACATCATGTGATTCATCATGACATGGCACCTAGGGAATCATGATGGTCCAAAATTTATGGTGTTTCAATGGCCCCTCTTTGTTGATGTCTAGAGGATCTACCCAAGAGACATTGACAAAGAATATGAACCACCATGAAGAACAAGATCCCAACATCACTCTTCAGTGTTTTCTTAGATGACGCTTTGCTATGTTTGAGAGTGCTTCAAGGATGATGTAGCATAGGGGGTAAGGGATGGATTTGAGGAAATAGGTTCAGGGAAGAAAGAATGTAGAATGTAATGTCATGATAACTATTTCCATAGTGTGATCCCTTGTTAGAATGATTGAGGGAATTAGCATGCATGGATGTTTTTTCTCTTTTATTTTTTTCTTTTGGATTTCAACCTCTCATCGAATTGTTTAGAGATGGTTGATCTAGAGCTAAACCATTTGTAAAGCAACTATTGTGCCATTTGTTTTAGGCACTTGTCTCCTTTTTTTTGAGCTTTTTTCTCTTTTGGTGCTTTTGTGCTTTTTTTTTTGCACACCCATGTTCACTTGGAGACAACCTTGTCATCACCGTAGGATAGGTGTTTCCTCCCCAAGATGAGTTGTGTTACATCCATGTGGGGCTTTGACCTATGTACAGAGGCTTCCCATGGGACGAGTTGTGTTACATCCATCATGGACTTGACAGTTGGGCATGTGGAAGGGCTTTGTGCATCAGGGAAACTTGTAAAGAGGATATGAAAAACTGTGAGTATAGGAAATGGAGATTAAGTGGCTAAAAGGGAGACTAGGATATGCACTCTTAACTAGCTAAGCTAATCAAAGCAGGTACTTCGAAATAATCTGGTGCTTTGCTTACATGGTGAAACACATCTCTAAATAGTTCCATCTTGGCTTTTATCCTACAAACACAATAGAGAGAAAACAACCATCAAGTGAAGTAAGGGTGAAGTCTTTCTTGATTAGGACACTACCAAGCTAGAAGTGTTATGTCTGATGTGCGCAATGTCCCAAGTAGGAAGGCTAGCACAGGTTCTGGCAAAGGTAGGCTGGAAAGGTTAACACTAAAGAGGCTAGGAGTAGTAGTGATGCAAGTGAACAGGATTTCCTGCCCAAGGAAAACATCATGCAGTCCAGCTGCAAGGTGAGAAGCCTAATAGCTGAATGCCTTTTGGGCTCAGATGATGGCAAGGGCTAGAGGATGGCAACTTTGTGGCTGGGCCACAATAGTGCTAGGACTTCATCAATAGGTGTTGATGGCAAGAGCTATAGACAAGATGGTTGGCTATGGTAAGTAGTAGCTCCAAAAGGTTAGCAAGATGTCAAACAATATCTTCTAAAGATGAACAAGATGCCAGGGGTGATAACGCTACATGTGTTCCAAAGGATTTTTCCTTAGTGACATGAATTTCATTCTAGAATTGCAACGTCCCACCCCATGTTGTCCAAAAATCTTAAAAATGTGTACACTCACTTGTTCACAAGGATCACATGTGTGAGCTGGGAGGCATTGCACTGTGAACCTAGTTTAAAGTCTTGGTAGACTATTGAATGTGCTAGTTTAAGATCCTAGTAGACTGATGTGCTAATTTGAGGTCCCAATAGCCTAGTGTGCTAGTTTAATGTTGTATCGAATAGTGCATGGACAATTTAAGGTCGTAGTGGACCATGTTGTGGATGCTAGTTTTATGTCATAGCCCAAGGACGTGTTATGCTAGCTTAATGTCATAGTAGACTTTTTGTGCTAGTTTATAGTCATAGCAGACTAGCTGTGCCAATTTATAGTCATAGCAGACTACCTGTGCTATTTTTATATCGTAGTAGATGTTCTACTTACATTTCTTCACGTATGATGTAATCCTTTATGTCAAACGTAGTATGGCTTGAGGTACAAGTGGTTGATAGGATTTGTAAACTAATTGCTATCCATATTAGCTAGTTTGAATGTTCCATTCTCATAGGCTTTCGTGACTATGAAAAGGCCTTCTCAATTGGCTAAGAATTCGCTCATGGGCTCACGAACGGCCTTGAGAACTAGGTCCCCCTTTTTGATGGATCATTGGTGTAGATTGTAGTGATACTTTTGCCTTTGCTTATCTTGCTACCATTCAATGCAGCCAAGTGTTTGGATGTCCTCCTACTCTATGGAGTCAAGATCAATGATCCTTGACTCATTGTTCTGAGCCTCATCCACAACATTATCCAAAGTGATGGAACTTGCAATTCAAGAGGTAACACTACTTTAGATCCATAAATGAGACTGTATGTAGTCTTACCTGTAGTTATTCTACATGTCATATGGTAAGCCCAAAGCATGTAGAGGATTTGCTCATGCCATCACCTCTTGCTATTACTAAGCATATTTTTCAATAGGTTAATGATGACTTTGTTGGTTTCTTCTACTTGTCCATTCACTTGGGGGTAGTATGATGATGAGAAAGAATGTTTGATGCCAAGGTTTTCGCAAAAGGTTTTGGTTTCTATGCTACTAAATTGTGGTCCATTTTTCATCACAATAGTCATGGGAAGACCAAACCTTGTTACTATGTTATCTAGAATGAAGTGGCAAATTTGTTGGGATGTAGTCTTTCTAAGGGGAATAGCTTCTACCCTCTTCGTAAAGTATTCAGTTGCAGTAGTAATGAAGCTATGTTCTGCAGAAGACTTAGGTGTGATGGGTCCTATGATATCTAGTCCACATCATTGGAAAGGCCATGTAATTTTTGTTGTATGCAATTTAGTAGGTGATACATGTATGAGATTCCCATGGTATTGACATACATCACATGTCGTAACCTTGGCAACACAATCACGTTCTATGCAAGGCCAGTAGTAGCCTAAGCATCTAATTTTCACTGCCATAGCCTTGGGAGCTATGTGTCCTCCACACAATCCCTCATGGACTTCAGCAACTATCTCTTGTGCCTCTTCCCCACTAACACAAGCTAGAAATATCCCATCGTAAGAGTGTTTGCATAAGGTATTAGCTCCTACAAGGACATATTGTTAGGCTTTTTTTGTATTGTATCCTTTTGAGTAGATGTCAAGTCATGTGGGGGTTCATCATGTTGGAGGTATTCTTTAATGTTTTCATACCATTCTTGGGTGTGAACCATGCCTACGGAAGCAATGTGGGCAGTGTGAGTGATAGGATCAGTGCATGTCACTATTGAGGTAGGCAAAGTATCTAACATGTGTAATGGCACATTTAAACCTAACATGGCTAGTGCATTAGCTATAGTATTTTTGTTACAGGGCACATGTTGGATGTCTAAAGTTGCAAACTACTTTAGTAAACTTTTGGTTAAATCGCAATAGGGTTACAAATGTGATGCCTTGCAAGCATAGACTTTAGTAATTTGGTTGATAACTAGTTGCAAGTCGTCCCAAATTGCTAACTGTTGGATCCTCAACTCTTAAGCTGCAAGAAGACCTCTAAGAAATCCTTCATACTTAGCTACATTGTTTGTGCAAAGGAATGTAAAATGATATGTAAAGGACAAAATTTCCCTAGAGGGAAATGTAAGCACAGCGGCAGCACTACCACCTCGTGTAGTTAAAGCATCATCAAAATGTAAACTGGTCGCAAATTTTGATGGTACAGGACTTATGCTATTGACATGCTCATCTAGAAACTTGGGTTCTATTATTGCTTGGTCATCAACGGATGAAGTCGTAAGCTGTGTGGCTATTGCTTGACCCTTTATGGATGATTGTGCCACATAATGTAGATTGAACCCTGCAGTTATGGCTTTCCATCGGGCTATTATACTACTCTCATATAAGTTGGTTGAAATAGCCTGAAGTATGTTGCTTTTGCATATAATGTTAACTTTACTATGAAATAGGTAATGTCTCCACTTTTTAAGTGTGAACACTAGGGCAAGACAATTTTACTCTACCTCATTGTACTTTGCCTCGTGAGCTATTAATGCATGGCTTAAGTAGTACACTAGGATTTTAGCCCCATCATCTCTCTTTTGACATAGCAGTGTAGTAATAGATGTGTTTGAGGTGGCTAGATAGATGTAGAAATGCCTATCCCTCTATGGAAGGTAAACAGTGAGAAGGTGTAAAAGCTCCTCCTTTAGGTTATCAAAGGCTTTTTGACATTGATCTATCCACTTGAAGTTGATTCCCTTCTTAAGAAGGTGTTACATCAGGAGTAGTTTGTCGATTAGCCTAGAAATGAATCTCCTTATGAATTGGAATTTGCCTTATAACCCACATAACTCCTTAAGGTTTGTAGATGGCGCTAAGTTAACAATAGCTTTAACTTTATCGGGGTCTACACGTATCCTCGCTTTCGACACTACAAAGCCTAACATGCATCTAGTTTTAACTCTAAAAACAAATTTTCTAGGGTTGAGATGGAGGTCATGCCTATGAAAACATTGAAGGACTATGTTTAGATCATTTGGGTGATCAAGAGCTTCCTTAGACTTAACTACTATGTCATTGACGTAGTCATTTAACCTTTCCAAGAGGTAATCACTAAAGATGTATGTCATTGCTCATTGATACATTTCTCTAGTGTTTTTCAACCCAAATGGCATCATTGTGTAATAGAAAGTTCCCCAAGGGGTCATAAAGGTAGTTGTCAATTGATGCTCTTGGTTTATACCAATTGATGCTCTGGGTTTATACGGATTTGGTTATAGCCTGAGAACCCATACATGAAGGATAGTAAGGCATGACCAGTAGTAGTATTGATGAGTTGATCGATACTAGGAAATGGAAAGTCATCCTTAATTGTTACCCTATTCAAATCTCAGAAGTCTATAAAAATTCATATACTTCCAATCTTCTTAGGTACGACAACAATGTTTGAGACCCAATTTGAGTAATCAATTGCCTGAGTGAAACTAGCTTGATAAAGTTTGGTAATTTCATCATGTATGACTAAGGTTATTTTTGGTTTGATTTTGTGAGCTTTTTGTTTAATTACCTTGACACGTGGATCTAGGATAATATTATGTTGTATGAGCCATGAGTCCAAGCCCAGCATGTCTTCATATGACCACGCAAACACTTTGACATTGTTATTAAGGACCTATGAGATGTTTTGTTACACCTATGAATCTAGTAGGGAGCTAACTTTTAATGTTTTTGCCTCACCTCTAGTCATAGTTATAGGGATTTCAACAAGAGGATCCTTAGTTACATCCTCAGCCTCTAAGTCTAGGACCTAGACTAGGTGTTTGGGCCAATCCATGGGTATTTCTGAGGATGCAATGTAAGTGTCACAAGAGGATGGTTCAAAGTCTATCAACTCTAAATTCAAGCATCATGTAAAGTTGCCATGGGGACTTGTCAAGGTTAAAGGTGAAAGAAGATCATCATGCATAGCCATTTCTAGTTGAACCTGTCATAATAAGCAAACAAACCAAGTCAAGTGATACCTATTTGAGACAATAGCATGTAATGAATATATGCAAAGAAATGATGCAACAATAAGAAAATTGCCAATTTAAGGTCTTAGCGGACTATCACTATGCAAAATTTGTAAATTGAAGTTGCTAGTTTAAGTTCTTGGTGGATCGTCACTAGGTTAAAAATGTAAAGTGAATGTTAAAATTTCCAATTTAAGGTTGTAGTGGACTGCAACCAAGTTTAAAATGTAAGTTAAGGTCAAGATTGTCAGTTCAAGGTCATAGCGGACTATAACTGGGTTTAAAATGTAAGTTAAGGCTAAGATTGCCAGTTTAAGGTTGTAGTAGACCATAATCAGGTTTAAAATGTAAAGAAAATGCTGAAATTGCTAGTTTAAGGTCGTAGCAGACCATCACTGGGTTAAAAATGTAAAGTGAATGCTAAAATTACCAGTTTAAGGTTGTAGCAGATGGTAACCAGGTTTAAAATGTACGTTAAGGCTAAGATTACCAGTTTAAGGTTGTAGTGGACCGTAACTAAGTTTAAAATGTAAGTTAAGGCTAAGATTACTAGTTTAAGGTCGTAGAAAACCGTAACTAGGTTTAAAATGTAAGTTAAGGCTAAGATTGCCAGTTTAAGGTCATAGCAGACCACAACTAGGTTTAAAATGTAAAGGAAACGCTGAAATTGCCAGTTTAAGGTCTTAGTGGACCACGATCATGCAAAATCATAGAAAATAAAGTAATAATTTTAGTACCTCTGTGTGGTATACTGTACCTATGTGCTACGCTGCAGTAGATCAATGTTATGCTGTAAGGGACAGGAATGTCCCCTGCTACCCTACAGTAGATAGGGGCACTGCATGTCATGCATGGAAGGTGGAACATTCTGCATTACACGTGAGAGATGAAAGTAATAGGTGTTTTGACCCTTGTAGGCTATAAATAGGGGGTTACCCCATGGTAATCTAGTTACTTTCACTATTAGAGCCTACACCCTACACCTAGAGTGTAGAGCGGTTGAGCTAAGAGATAGCATAGCAGTCATAGCATAGTAGTTGATACAACCGATACACCCGAGTTTGTGAGTAGGCAATGACGTACAAGAGTGAGTGCAAGCATCAAGGGCTTGCCAACCTAGATGAAGGGGGGTGCACCCTATGATGTCTTCCCAAGGCACATGTTGAGAAGCAGTAGGAGACCCCATTTTCCCTATAAGTCGCTATGCTACCCTCGTTTTCGTTGTGTAATTTATCAAGTTAGATTTCCATTACCATCATTTTTTTGGTTGTCATAGTCATCACTATGGCTATGCTGCGATTGTTGTTATTTCTTTTGTTGCCGTTTTGGCCGCTATTCCATGGTTGTCGCCACTCTAGCCACAGCAACCATGGTGGTTGCTACGCTATAGCTACGTGTGGCACCACCCTGACCACTACTATTGGAAGTGGCCATTGCACTATTGTAAGGGTTTGGGTGGTTTTGGTTGGCATAGCACATGCTCAGCATAGTGTACACCCTTACAAGGGATTTTTTGTTTGCCAATTTTTTATGCAACGTAGCATATGTCTAGCATAGCGTAGCATGTGGACAGGGAGATTTCATTTTATTTGTGTTTTATTTTGCTACATTTCATACGGTGGGGTAGGGCCAAGACAACAAGAACGCTATGTGTATTTTTCCAAAGTTGCATTGTTTTGACATTGTGACTATTACTATGTTATGTTTTTGGTTCTTGTTATGCTATGTTGCTATACTGCTATGGTTGCCATGCTACTACACTGGCAGGCCTACTACATTGCTGTGCTAGCAAACCAACTATGTTGCTACGCTAGCAGCCCTATTACTCTGCTATGCTAGAAGACCTGCTATGCTATTAAATCTACTACGTTGCTACATTTGTTTCAGTGTTGTATCTACCGTGTTGTCATTTTTTTATATTATTGCATCTATCATACTTGTCACTCCACTACGTTGCATAGGGTGTTGTCGTCCTACTACACAACGCGTAATGCAGCTATCACTCTTGTGCAAAGTGCAATTGCTATGCTATGTTATATAGAGTATGCTTGCTAGGCTACATTGTATGGTGCATGCCTACTACACTATGTTAAGTAGGGTGTAGTTTTTACGTTGTGCAAGGTGCACTTGCTATACTACACTATGCATAACACCTTGCTACGCTACATGCCGTGTTTCATTCTATGTTATTGTACCTATGTGTTACTATTGCATGCCTAAAGGAAAACTTGTACATCGAGGGTTATGCTACACTACTTAGTCATCATCACTTGAATATTGCACTAATGCTATTTTTTTGTGTTGCACAGGGTCATGTTGAAACCCATCCTGATTGTTCTTCAACTGGTGGGAGTCCTATGTTGCCTAAGTGAACCCGTGGCCAATGTCCCCCCTCCCCATGCATAGGTAGGACATTAGGTAGTCTGGTTCTAGGAGGGTGCATGGAACTTCCTAGAGTTTCTCCTTTGCCATTTTAGTGTGATAGTATGATCACACTTATTAGCCAAAACAACTATTGTACTTGCTAAAACGTTGTTTCTTGGAGCAAACCAAGGCATTTTGAAGTTCATGGCTAATGGGTCGATTGAAGGCGAAGGGGCAAAAGGCTCAAACCAACACCCAAGAGGCTTAAGGCACTTGTGTTGGATTTGGGACATGCCTAAATTTAAATGTTATCACTAATACAACACATTGTTTGTTGCCCATCACATAGGCACCTACTTCTAGAATCCACCTAGAACCATTTATTGTGCTAGAGGGTGAGTGCTATGAAGATGTTTTAAAACATGTTGTATCATTTGTATTGCACTAGTTTAAATGCTTATTGTACTTTGCATGTTACTGGGTTTTATATTGACAAGGATGATCTTCATGGCAACAAGGGGACATTAGCACTGGTCCAAACTACTTTGCAAGAGTTCTCTTCTACTAGGAATGTATGTGCCAGCATCATAGAACAAATCCAACTTGATTTCAAAACCTATCCAACTAAGTATGCCATGTTCTATGGGAAATTTGAAGAAGTTGTTTAGTTGGATAGCAAATGGACATCTCACCAACCGCTTATCATACAAGACATTCTAGTGGAAATTCCACCATTTCCTATGCCGTTCAAACCTGATATGTTAAGTTATGCATTTGGTTTTTGTATGTTCAAGTGATGATTTTGCTCTTGCTTTTTGCTAATTTTGTTGTTCATTGTTGTAGTGGCAAGCAAATCCCAAGAGGTTACAGTAATCACCTCTAGGCATGATGAGACCAAACTCTTCTTCAAGTACATGGAGGTGGATAAGACATAATGTTGGCTATACAATGGGGCCTCAGCCACCCTTGTTCACAATGTACACTATGCCCATTTCAAGTACATTTCTGAAGGCTTATGAGCTAAAAGGATCAAGCTTTGTGAGAAGCATTGATGCCCATTTCAACATACACTATGCCTTCTTTATAGCCTGCCTGTGACAATTTAAAGAATTCTTGGTGGTCTACGAGAATTGCACCTAAGTGTAGCAAGATCACAACTAGCTATTCAAGTCATGGATTTGCTAAGTATTTCGCATCACTTGATCCCAAGAACCCTCGAAAGCTATTAGGGAATCACTTTCGATAACAACAAGGAATCAGGTGGGGTGTACCTTTCATGCCTCAGATAGCATTAGAGAGGCACATCCCATTAACATAGGCAATGTGTTAAGGGGTGCACGTCTCATTGTAGAAACAATGAAAATCGAGTTGCAATGCACAAAGTCTCGTCCTATGGAAGAACCTCTACGTACTAACGAGGAAAAGGGGAGAAAGTTATGAATCAAAGTTTGCAAGGTGCAGCTTGCAGTTGGTAAGTATGCTTAATTATTTTGCTAGTTATCCCTTCAATTTTATGTTACACTAGCTTGCTTAGCTTAGACATGTTTATCAAAAGTAGAAGAAGAGGTTTTGGCCCCTAAAGTAGGGGCCCCCACTAGAGAGGAAGAAGAGGCCCCTATCATAGAGGAAGAGACCCCTACTATTGATGATCCTTCTATGGAGTGTGCCCTAGTACTTGAGGGGCATATGACTATTGAGGATGTCGTCACACTTTTGAGTTAGCTAGAAGGGGAAGGGCTACAATTCAATACTGGTGAGTTTGATCGCTTACTTGACAGTGTGTCGATGGGCAATCCCCCCACTATTACCCTTACGAGTTTGTTGGGTAGGAGCTTTGCACTGTCATTTATGTTATTTTTTAGTTTCATTGTTGTCGTTTCCATCATTGCTAACATGTTTTATTGTGTAGCGAACATCACTATTAAGGCCCCTGATTCTTCTTTCTCGATCCATCTCTGACCATGAACCAAGACCCCCGATAAATTTGCTTTTATGAAGGGGGTGGTCGATGACATGATTGATTGCCTAAGGCAGATCGATCTTGAGATAGGTAGGTTGAAATTACAACATTAGGCTCTCTAAGTTATTGCATATTTTTGCCATCATTGCATGAATAATACTCTCTCATGTGTGATTGATAGCCTCTCATCTTAGGTGGGACCCCAGACAAGAAGTCAAGGTTAACACAGTGCCTGTACTCCCACTAGAGGTGATTGAGGTTCCTTGTGATGTATATGAGGAAATGAGCAAATGTGCACTCTACTCAGCATCATCATTGTGGGAGTGCAGGTGTGTCAATGAGGATCTTTGGAAGAGGGTGCAAAAAGTTGAGAAATAGAAGGCTAGCCAAGCCACTAAGTTGGAGGACCTTTAGTCTAGAAATGAATTTTTATTGGCCCATGACACTCGCAATGGTAGTTGTTGTATGGCTATAATTAACTATGCAAGATACTAGATAGTTGTATGGAGTAAGAATGAGGCCACTCATGAAATTACCGAACAACGCATGCAGATCGACCTTCTGGCCCAGAAGAATCAAGATTGGAATGACTATAGTGCCAAAGTCTACAAGTGGGGGCAAGCACAAAAGAACCATAAGCACATGTACAAAATAGAACATGCTACCTACCGTCAATAATATCAGGATGCTTTTGTAGAGTTGCATACCCATAAATTATTTTTGGATGTCATTGGTGCTGCTAGAGCCTACGAAAAGTTCAAGTAACAGGTGGTGGTCAATGAGTCTCCTAAAAGAGAAATGACCTTACCTTCCAAGGAGACCACCACTGCCACCTTTTCTCTATGACTGCCTAGATGGATAGTTGTGGAGAAAGGAAAAGTTTCAGAAAGCATTGATCTAGGGGAGGAAGACTAGGGCAACCTCACCGAGGAGGAGATCCTACAATGTCTAGCAGCTGGCATGGATAAAATACCCTCCAAAATGGATGCTGGGACATCTCAGGTTAGTCATTCTTTATTATGTCATAGTTTATTTTATAAGAGCCTTATTGTAGTTTGATTTATTATTTTGTTCTTTTATCTCATGTAGGATTCAAATGGAGGTGCAGGACCAAGTGGAACAGGAAATGGGGATGTTGATGAAGACTTATAACATGGCAGTGAAAGATTCTTATTTTTATTTTTGGATTTAATTTTTGGTAAAAATTATTGTATGGACTAAATCATAATGTGAAACAATTATTTTATTTTGTTTCATCTAATTAATTATTTTTATTTAATGTGCTTGGGCCTCTTTTAGGCCCCTTGTTCTATTTTAAGGCCATTTCAAGCCATGGTAATAGTTTAAGGACATTTCGGGTTGTTGCTCAATGACAATTTCTTTTTTTTTCTTTGTTTTGGGGAAGTAAAGTAGCTAGTTTTAGGCCTTAGCAAGCTATGATGGTAGTTTAAGGCCATTCTGGGCCATTGCTACTTTTAGGCCGTTTCGGGCCATTGCTAGTTTTAGGCCATTTCGGGCCATATGTAAGGTATTGACAACAAGGGAAATGCAATCAACAAACTTAACGTGAAATGTAAATCATGCAAACAGTAAAATTAATGTAAAAAATGTAAATGATGCAAACAACAAACTTAATGTAAAATATAAATGATGAAAACAGCAAGCTTAATGTAAATGTAAATCCTACAACGTAGAAGTTTAATGCAAAACGTAAATCATGCAATTAGAAGTATAATAATTTGCTGAAGTGATGTGGAGATAAGTTTTAATGATGTAATTGTTTTCTAACCCAACATGGGTTGGGCGAGGCATACAACCAGGAGGCCTTGCATTGGTATTCATCTATGTTATAATTTGCAACTTGGAAGCGCAACTCGACCCACATGATTTCTTCATTTGAACTAACGATTTTGGCATGCTCATTTATCAAGCATGGAATTTTAGTTTGAATGGGGGCTTTGTTTTCAGAGATTTCTATCTTTGAACCCTGCTCCACATCCACATTGTTTATGGCCTGGGGAGCCACTCCATCACCGTAAATCACCACTTCCCCACCTGCGTAGGGTAAGTGGATTTCTTGATGTATAGGTAAGGAAATAGCCCTTAGCTGGGCCAACCACGATCTCCCTAGGATCAAGTTGAACCCAAGCATCTCCTCTACCACAATGAACATTGCACTCATAGGGAACTGGTCCCCTAATATAAAGTTAATGTGGATAGTCCCCTTGACCACCACACACACCCCATTAAAGGACTTAAGGCATAATGTTTCTATGGGCTTGATTTGATCAACCAAGCCCAACTTATCCACAATAGGAAATGGGATTATGTTGGTGATAGCTCCATTGTCAGCATGTACCCTATGAATCTTGTATTGTCCTACCTGCATGGTGTTGAACATGGGCATAGTTGTCACCTGAACCTTTTCAGGGTCATCCTTAATGGACTGGTCATGAAATGGCAATTGGATGGGCCATGATTCTTCGGCCATAGGGGGAAGCATAACTACATGAATGGCTTTTTCTTCAGCCAAAAGGATTTTGCTAATGGGAATGGACATCAACATGCGAATCATTGCCTCACAGTACATTGTGGAGGTCATTATCAGGTCATACAGGCTCAGTGTTGTGTTTTTCTGCTTCAAGGCCTATTTCACTTGTGAAAGGGCATTCAGCAAGTCTTGCCTATCATCTTGTTGTTTGCTAACCCTCTCCTCTTCTATACATCCTAGAAGATGATTCTCTCAAGGGGGAGTGATTTTGGGTTAAACACTAGGCTCTTTTGGGCTAGAAGGTGATGGTTGCATTTGTGTGTTGCTATCGACATCTAATGAGGAAGAGGCCATAGGCACTACTGACAAGGGGATGGGCTTAGGGGGACCTAGTGTAGTATGTTCCCTAGGTAGCTTGTCTACTAGACACTCTTCACACTTCTTTGGACAGGGAAGCTGGGATGCAACCTTCGTCGCTAGATTTTGAGTTGGGGAAGGGGAACTTGCTTACTTTGGCACCTTAATGATGAATGGTGCCTACATTGTTGTAGTGGGTTGTGATGTGGTTTTTAGTGCAAAAGGTATAGGAGATGTCTGGAGAGGGGCCCTAATGACAAAGGGGGCTTGCAACTTCGTTGTTGGCATCTCTACATTATAAGGAGGTACACGAACCACAAATGGTTGCAATGTTAGTTCAAGGTTATTGTCAATGCCTATAGTGTTAATGGTGTATCCTGCATTGTTGGTATTTAGAGGATCTTTGTAAATGTCCATCGACTAGTTTTTAGGTCAGACAGGATTGCTCTCGTCCAGGACCAGCTTGCCCCAATCGATCATGCGTTGAATGTCATCTTTCAATGCTAAGCAATGATCTATATCATGGCCACATAGTTGGTGATAGTCATAGAAATGCTCTAACTTGAAACTCTTAGGCACTATTGGTTCATTGGGCATAGCCAAGGAGGGGTTCCAAAGAATCTTATAGTACCTTTGATGGCATTTAATAGCCTCTCTGACATTCTCTTGTGTTGTATGCACCTGGCTCCCAACAATTACTTCAAGAGTTCTAAAGGCTTAATCGGTAATGGGGTATACATTAAGCAATCCTTACACTTAAAGTTTGGCCTTGGTTGGGCTTGTGTCACAAGTTTTGATGCTGAGGACTATCCTATGTTGCTGGAGCTAGGTGTGGCATTAGGGGAGTGTTGGGCATGGTAATAACCTTTTTTTTGCTGTTAGGCTTGGTCTCATTAGCTACAGCAGTCACTATAGTTGTTGTGGCCTTGGCTTTCTTCTTATCTTTCTTAGTGTGGACGTTCTTGTAGGCCACATAGGCTGGGACCCTACTAGCCTCTACTATGTCTTGGATGCTTATGGTTTGAGTGAAAGCTTGGCTGAGGAAATGCATGGCCAGGTAATAGAGTTTAGACTTAATGAAGTCATTGGCCACATCTTTAAAGATGACCAATAAGTGGACCTCAACAATTGGTTTGCGTATTTCATTCAAGGTTGTGCTCCACTATTGTATGAATCTTTGTACAAATTCTAGAGGATCCTACTTAATGCTCATGAGTTGGTCTAGTGTGACCTCCAGTTTCAAGTTGTACTTGAAACAAGTTATGAATTGGCTTAATAGTTCCTCCAAGGTAGAGATGGAGATGCATGGAAGCATGTGGTACCAATCCAAAGCTTTTCCTGTCAGTGACATGGAAAAGATGTGGATGATGGTGTGAGGCCATGATTGCAACAACAATGATTCGGACCTGAAGATTACCAAATGTGCATTTGGATCACCCTTCCCACTGCATTTTGTAAGTTAGGGGAGTGGCACCCTAGGAGTCAATGTGAGCATGGGAACAGCTAGGTTGATAGGGTCATCATGGTAAAAATCCTTGACCTGGAAAGTTTTAGAACTAGCGTCCTTAAGTTGTTTGATCTCTTCAGTGAGGATTTGGATGAGTTGGAAGGCTTGATCTAGACCCAAGGATGTTGCAGGTGGTTGTGAGGCTACTAAAGCATCCATTACTAGTGGCACTAATGGTGTGGCCTCCAGCCCTTCTGGGGGTGTTGTTGGGGCAACTGCCACCAGAGGTGTCATTTGGACAAACCACAACCTAGCAGGTGGTGCCACCAACATGGCTACCATAGATGGCAGCGTGTGGGTGGTCATTTGCCTAGTGGTGTGGATGGCACACAGCCCTATGCTTGGTTGTGCTACATGTAGGAATTGATATGTTTGGGGTTGCATGTGGGATGTCTAAGTTGCTAGAAAAGAGGTGGTTGTTGCCCACCATGTGGTCGGGGTTGGACCCGCTACTGATGGTGGGACAAGTGTAGATGAGGTGATTAAAGCAGAACCTACATGAAGGTGTGATGTAGGTAGAGTGTGTACATATGGCAGTGTAGATGTCACCGATGTTGGGTACGATACCAGGGCAGACTAAGCAGGAAGAGTGACTTGGAATGAAGTTGAAGGACCTATATTCTAGTATCTTGAAAACATTGGGTGACTACCTGTGGCCATGGAGGGTTGAGGTGGTCACACT
The DNA here is from genome assembly GCA_015680685.1 of Gnetum montanum. NCBI lineage: Eukaryota > Viridiplantae > Streptophyta > Gnetopsida > Gnetales > Gnetaceae > Gnetum > Gnetum montanum. The sequence goes on from MNCI01005876.1 coordinate 459,460, forward strand.
ATCACAGTGATAGGGAAGCGGATGGAAAACTTTGATTGATGCAAACAGGTGATAGAGGTAGAAGGGAATCTTATGTTGTAAATTGGACCACCACCTTCTAAGTGGGAGTCCAAATCCTCTTGGCCATCCTGGAAGGTTTCCTCATAGTGAGACCCTATGTCCTGTTCTCTTGCCTTACTTACTTGGACAAGTTGGTTCGACATCCATTAGTACGTGTTAGTCAATGAGATGGTGATATCAAGAGTAGGGATGAGCTCCCTCCCATTCCAATAGATGAACTCGAAGTTACATTCCTCTTCGAAATCATGATGCTCCAATAGTATGTTCACTTGCATTCTTGCATAGAGAAAGTTGTACTGCTCCTCATCTTGTGATAGGTGTTTAGGCAATCGCTGCCACTATCTGAGGGACTTCCTTGGCATTAGCACTAAGGCTGGGCAGTCACTCAGGACCTACTATGTGTTGGAAAGAGTAGGGAACCTCTAGGTTTGAGGTGGGAACAGATGTAGTCACAGGAATCATTTTCTATTGTAGTTGGAAACTATAGAGGAGAGAGGCTGAAACTAGGTATGTTGGGAAGTGTTGAAGGCTAGTTTCCTTCACTGTTATGCCTACTACACTGAGCAGGGCTACTACACTATAAAGGATGCTGGCAGTGTAACATGATGGATAATGTACCATGATGGGTAGCGTAGCATAGTAAAAAGGTGTTACACAGTAGGCAGTGTAACACTATATATGGGTAAGCAGTCAGTGTATCATGCTGATAGGGTCCCTATGCCACATGAGACATAGGCAACATAACATAGGTAACAAGCAACGTGGTACTATGAACTATTGGAGGCTTTCATCCTGCAAGGTTCCAGAGGAACCATCATTGGTCTACACCACTCAGTGTGTAGACAACCATAAGGGCATCACGCCTACGCTAATAGGTAATGGGGTACAGACAACATGTAGGATTACCTATGATGTTCAAAAAGGACACAAAGAGAGCCCTCCTTCTAATGCCAAAAACTATAGCAACCAAAAACATTAGTGGGTGGAACATTGAGAGGTTGCCGAGCGCACAGCCTAACCCTGGATCTGTGTGAGAGCCATGCTAGAGTAAACAGAAAGGAGGTGCCTTGAACGGTTTGGTCGATCAAATAGATAGGGACTTAATCGATGTACAATAACCTTTCATAAATAATTCTCTTAAAGATATTATGTATAACTTAAGTGATGAATGTAAACTGATAGAGAATAATGCAAAATATGGTAATAGCAAAACGAAATGAAGAAAGCTTAAGTGAGAGAGTGCACTACCCCAAGATTAGGGGATTTGATCTTTGTTTGGCTAAAGGTGTACAACTGACATGTAGTGTGGACAAGCATAGCTTACAATGAAACAGTATGATTACAACTTCTTGACTACTGCTAATGGTCTGCTAAGAAGAACTAGTGAGTAAGTACTTGTCGAGCTAAGAGAACTCAGGGAAGTGCTACTACTAGGGTTTGTTGTTCATCAACATTCCTCTTGCCAATCTCTTTGCCAAAGTTAATCACTAGAAAGCCAAATGCCAAAAATGCCAATCACAAGAAAGCCAAGTCCAAAAGCCAGAAATGCCAGAAGCTGATCGTTTAAACATTACTTTTCGAGGTATTTATAGAGCTAGAAGTGGGACAGAGATGTGGTTTGGATACCACCTGTCCTGGGTTTCACATGGTGCAAACGTGAATGCATCATACTGTTGTGTAGTGCTATGCTACAATGTTATGCTAGCATGCTACTCTACAAATGTAACGCTGAACATGAAACCTACTATGCTATGACCATACTGTTCAAGCTACATGTGCCAAAATCCAAGGAAGTGCCATGTTTGTTACAAAGAATGCCAACAATGAATGCAAAGTTGAGCCTCTGCTCCAAGACTATGTCTTTCCTACTCTTGCAACCAGGGTCAAGCATAGGGACAACTTTGGGAATAACCAAGGGATGCAAAACAAGAAAACTTGTTGATCTGGTCTCTTGAAGAGATGTTGGGATGGGAGTGATCATTGCCAACAAGTTCTGGAGCTAACCGAAGATGTCTTGATGCTTCCACATGAATGTTATGCTACTTACGCTACCCAGCATATTAGCATAGCATAAACACTTGCATGCTATGTTGTGCTACGCTGTGTAACGTAGCCACCAGTCTTGAGAGAAATCATGCCCAAAAGCCAAAAATACCTATTTGAGGCCTGGCTAGGCAAGGAACTTCTACAATTGACAACCCTGCCTTCCATGTTTAAAGGTCCTGGGACCTGCAGAGTTCATCCTTAGGACACTTTCATGATTTGTGTCCTTGCTACGCTATGCTACACTATGTAGCGTAGCACAGTGTAGCAACCAATGTGACATGAATTCCTATTTGATCTGCAATGCTTTGTCAAAAAAATTTGCTTGAAACCTAGGGGCGAAGTGGGACAGGTAGTCTTGGAGGTCAAGGTATGGCCAAGTGCAATTCCTTTACTAGGACCACTTGCTAAAGGACCTTTGTGTGTTCTATCCTTGCTACGCTGTGCTACAGTGTGTAGTGTAGCACCCAATTTAATGTGAATTCTGACTCACTTTGCAAACATTTTGTCATGGGATGTCACTCATGTCCTGGCATGGTAGCAAAGCAAGCATTTTTTATGGTTGGTGTGTAGGCAAATGTGTTTACTCTGTCAAAGCAATCTAAGTAGGAGTTTCATCTCAGTAAAACCCTACTACGCTATGCTACGCTGTGTAGTGTAGCATAGTGTAGCACTCAAATTGAGATGATTTCAGATAAAATTTGCCACATTTTGTTGCATCATGTTGCTCCTGCTTCTAGGATGAAATAGGGAAGATACCTCGAAGGGCTGAATCACTCTCAAACTGCATTTTTGGCACCTAATCAATCTCCACACAGCCTGCTATGCTTTGCAACGTAGCATAGCATAGCATGTCCCACAATTAGAAAACTTGTCAAGCTATTTAGTCCATCCTAAACACCTTCGACGACTCCTAGCATGGTCCCTAGGTAGATCGTCAGCCAGGTCATGTGTCAAGCTGGGCAAGCTAAAGGGTGTAGCAAGCCTATCAACTCGGGAGATAGAAAATTTGCCAAACTATACGGTCTACCTTTAGTGCCTCTTTCATGCAAACTAGCCTTGTGGCTAGGTGCTACGTTGACTATGCTGCAGAGGGTGGTAGGCAAGCTTAGAAGTAGCCTTGCAGGCATTAGGACTTCTGGGGTGCCACATTGTGTGGTTCATCATGGCATGGCACCTGGGGAATCATGATGGTCCAAAACTTATGGTGTTTCACCTTTCCTATTACAAGTTTTCAATTAATAGAATTACTTTTATTTCAATTTTTGAAGTAGGTAAAACAATAAGAAAATGGACAAGAAAATATACATCTTACATAAGAATAAGAAAAGATATTTAATAATTAGTAATTAAGATTACTTTGGCTTCTAATAGAGTAGAGTCGTGAAAATAAGAAGAATCATGGAAGAGAATTCATTTTAACTATTTCATGTAAGGAAGGTCTGATGACAAGGATGAATTCTTAGTTATTTAAATTATAATATTAAATTGGTATAAAATTTCTTTTTTAAAGACCCACATATCATTAATAAATTTAGGTCTTACCGAGTAAGTTAGACTTCAATGATAAGAATTCTAACTATACCTTATATCTGAACATAACATGAATTTCAATATAGCCATTTGAAATTGAATTTTGAGATTTTACTTAAAATTTATTAATAAATATTGTCATATTCTTTTCATGATAAATAGCTCTAGATTATATAGAGGTAATCAACACATAAATGATTTGCTAAATCTATAAGACATTAACATTTATATTAAAATATTGTATTCATAGTGATTACCCTTCAAGTTTGTATAAGCACTCCTATATCTTCTGCCATTCATAATTTCATTTCAAATAATGAGGTATCAGGTATAACAATTGGTTTCAAGCAAATAACACTGGTATCTTATGTTTAAGTTAACATTGACTATAAGGACCTATACTCATATGTTAAATGTATTTAAAAAGAGGTGTACGTTCACTCAATCAAGACTTATTAGCTTGCTGCAGTTTGGCTGTAACAACCCCCAATCTACTGTAGCAACTCCCTGTCGCCGCATGACTGATAAATGCTTCAGCACTCGCTAAGAGTGACAAGTTACGTTGTTCGAGTTGCACTGAACTGGGCAAGTGTTTCAACCCATTGCGAAAAATATATACTTGTGGAATATGCAACATTATATTCATCGAATATGCAAGATATAGGCTAAACCTGCTTGACATATGCCTGATGTAACCAAAGAAAATAGCATACCTCCATATTCTAAAAGCCAATTTGCTTTGCAGCATCTAGATCATCCAAGGAAGATGACTTTGCTTTATGATCAAAGCTGCGGCAGTGAATAAGGTACCAGCAAATGGTCGGATGCACATTCTAAATGGGAAGAAAGGAAAAACCATTCATCATATTCTTACCACATCACGTCTGATTTAATCCTTTCTGTGAGACTTTTCCTTCTATGGATTCTAGATGCCTTGATTGAAGAATAGCCTCTTTAGAATATCCATCTTTTTCATTACTTGCACTCATGGTTGTTTCTAGCTATAAACTTATAATTCATTATGAGAAAGTGTTGATCTTTTGCAAGCAATGTAATCCACGTCAACGTGTTGTTGATAGTGCACTTTCTCATTTCTGCATTGGCATTACGGTGGCCTCCATTTCCCATAATGTGGCCTGCATATCCCATAATGTGGCCTCCATATTAACGAAAAACATGTTTTTGCATTGGGGTTGGGGTGGTGTCCACATCTAAATGGGGTTTTGGGTCTCTTATTTTTCAAACTATTCTGTCATGGCAACCAATTTCATGGCATACAATTTTGTTCCTGATGGGAAAACAAAGGGACCAAGAAATCAAAGTAGAATTGCAATTCTAGTCCCTTTTAAAAATGCTTGGAAGTTGCATATACCATCACTATAGAGTGCCAATGTGAAAGAAGAATCTGAACACCAATATTAATTGAAGACATCAATCACTAGAGGTCAATCCATTTGCTTCGACATTTTGTACTTTGATTACTTGTGCAATTTGATTTTCTACACAATTATTTTCTCACATTTGGTATTGAAGGATTAGATCTTTTTCTTGACACAGTTTTTTACAATGAAGCAATATGGAGATAGCATTGTTTAATATTTCTATGCATAGCTTGATGTTGTGATTTATGTATGCATCCGGATTTCGTGTAATATTACGTTGTAAGTTGTATCATAGCACAAGGAATCTAGTGAAAATTCTTCAATAAAGGTTAACTTGGATATGAGTTCAACCTCTCATGATTTCTCAAGATATCATGTTGTAAGTTGTATCGTAGCATAGGAAATCTAGTGAAAATTCTTCAATAAAGGTTAACTCAGGCACGAGTTCAATTTCCCTAGGAAATGTTTCTCTTAGTTTCATAGGTACAGTGTTAGTGAAGTTTGTGTGGGGTCTAGGCGAAGGGACCACACCCACCAATTTGATATGCATACATTAAATATCCTTGAGGAAAGATTCTGATGCACGTGTCATGGAAACACAAACTGTAACCCAAATTTTAAAGGTGCCATTTTCCCATAAGCATGAAGTTATATGTTTTGATAAAGTCATATATCCATAATGTATTTTTCCTATTTTTATATGCATTAAGTCATTCAATATTTTTGATAAAGCAATAACAACTCGATATGCATAAAGGTGTTCAATATTTTGATAAAATTATGTTTATACTATGTTGAATTTGGTAATTAATCAATTTCATGAATATTTTTATATATGTATACATCATTTTCTACATATGAATTATAACTAATTATCTATATAATTTTGTATAATTAGAGAGTATCCACAACATCCCAAATTATGCAAAATTATGTACTACGAGCTTTTGGATCACATATGGTAGACAACATTAGAAATTATGATTATCATATGTAATATGATAAATTTTATCCCATAGGAATTTTTATTGTATTTAATATGATTAATTAGGATGATATGTTAAATTATTTTTCTTAATTTGCCCACAGGTATTAAGAAAAGGAATATAATTTAATAGTTTCATTGTAAGGATATATGAATTTACTTGAATTAAAACATAGCTCATAGGCAATTTTATGTCATTTGATTCATATTTTTCATGATTTACATGGCAAACAAGTCTTATGGTATTTTAACATCAAGTTTAGTAACATAAGCATGTTGATTATGCAATTGTACAACCTGTAAGATACTCTGATTTTACAGGGTAATAATTATAAGGTGTGAAAGAAGAGGATTCTTCTTTATTTAGGCTAGATGGACATTGATTATGCTATCCATAAGGATTAAACACCTACCATTACATCAATTAGCCATCTAGATGATATTGGTAATTATGAAAAATGAGAGTGATATAATCGCCTGTGTGTCATGTTCATAAAAACCAAGATTTCAGTTGGTATGTGTGGTTCATTAAAATAGTATGACAATGTGCATGCTTTATTAAAGGCCACTGATGAACAATTTGATTCATCAAACAAGGCATTGACCAGCACCTTGATAATGAAGTTCTCATCCATGAAGCTCACTAAAATTCATGGTGTGCATGAGCACATCATGCAAATGAGCGATATAGTTGCTCAACTCAAAATACTTGAGGTTGAGATGTTAGAATCTTTCCTTATGCACTACATTGTAAACATGCATCCACCGCAACACGGACCCTTTAAGAATTCTTATAACACACATAAGAATAAATGGTCAATCAATAAACTAATGATCATGCGTGTACAAGAAGAGGGAAGACTTGCTATGGAAGCAAAAGAGAGTGTGCATTTGGCTACATAAAGAAAGAATAAAGAATAAGCCAAAGGCAAGTGGAAGGTCAAATTGCCTACACAAGTTGATATGAAGAAGGAATCCAAATGTTTTTTCTGCAAAAGGAAAGTGCATATAAAGAAAAATTGTTCTAAATATCATAAATGGCTTGAAAAGAACTTCACTTGTTTTTTTTTTAATCTAATATGGTTGATGTTGGCCATGACACATGGTGGATTGATTTTGGTTCTACAATTCATGCTACCAATTCCTTGCAAGCGGTGAAAAACCTAATGAAGCTAGTGGGAAGTGAGTCATGCATCTATTTAGGCAATAAGATGCACACACATGTGGAGGCAATCAGAACATGCAAATTAGTTTTAAGCAGTGGTTTTGTCTTAGAACTGGAAAAGAAATTTTATATTCCAAGTTTTCTAAGGAATTTGATTTCAATTTTAAGGCTTGTATCATTGGGATTTTTCTTTAATTTTTCAAACACTATATTTAGTTTATATTATAGATCTAAACTTATTGGAAGTGGTACAATGACATATGGTGTTTTCAAAGTTAATTTACAAAACAAAACTTCTTATACTTCTATACATGTTCATACTAGTATTAAAAGATGTGTTATGAATGACAAATCTTGTATGTTGTGGCATCATAGATTAGGACATATCTCTATTGAGTGACTAAAGAGATTAGTAAATGATGGAGTACTTAGTACTCTAGATTTTACTGACTTTGATACTTATGTGGACTACATAAAGGGAAAATAGATTAATATGTCAAAGAAAGATGCCAAGAGGAGTTCAAACATATTAGAAATCATACATATAGATATTTGTACTCTAGATATGAATGCATATGGTCAAAAGTATTTCATTACCTTTATTGATGATTACTCACAATATATGTATCTCTACCTTCTTCATAACAAGAGTGAATCTTTAAATGGCATTAAGGTGTTTAAGGCTAAAGTAGAGAAACAATGTAGTAAGCAAATAAAGATAGTGAGATTTGATAGAGGTGGTGAATACTATGTTAGATATACTAATGATCAACAAGCACCTAGTTCATTTGCTAAGTTTCTTCAAGAGCATGGAATTGTTGCCCAATACACTATGCTTGGTTTTCCAAACCAAAATGGTGTGGCAAAAAGAAGAAACTAAACATTATTTGACATGGTGTGGAGCATGCTTAGCAACTCTAAGCTTTTGAAATCCCTGTGGACTGAAGCTCTCAAGACAGTGGTGTATATATTAAACCAAGTTCCAATGAAGGCTATCTCAAAGTCACCATTGGAATTATGGAAAGGTTGGAAATCAATTTTGCAACATATACACATTTGGGGATGCCTATCTTAAGTAAGAGTCTATAATCCACAAGGAAAGAAGCTAGAACCAAGGACCATAAGTGGCTATTTTGTTAGATATGTTGAATAGTCTAAGGGATATATATTTTATTGCCCATCACATACTACTAGGTTTGTGAAATCAAGGAATGCTAAATTTCTTGAGAATGACTTGATTAGTGGGAGTAGTAGATCTTGGAACATTGTTCCTGAGATAGATCATGTGGATGCTCAACCCACTATTTCAAATGATAGACTAATTGTTATGCACAATATGCCTAGACCACAAATGTGTAATGAAAAACTAGTCATTGAAGTTCCACAAACTATTGATTAAGAAATAGTATATCCAACTAAACAAGAGATACCAAAACCTATTGAATAGCCTATTAAACATCATGATCCTTAAGAGAATGATGAACCAACATTAAGAAGATCTACTAGAGTAAGGTGATCAACGATTTATAGTGACTATATGATGTATCTACAAGAGTCTAACTACAACATAAGAGTTGAAAATGATTCCAAAATGTTTTCACAAGCCATGTGTTGTAAGGAATCTAACTTGTGGTATGATGCCATGAGAGATGAGATGAACTCTATGTTATCCAATGGAGTTTAGGATCATGTCAAGTTTCTTAATGGTGTAAAATCCATTAGATGCAAATGGGTCTTTAAGACTAAGAAAGACTCATTGGGCAACATTGAAAGATATAAGGCTAGACTTGTCACTAAAGGGTTCACTCAAAAAGAGGGAATAGATTACAAGGGGTCCTTTTCTCTTGTATCTAAGAAGGACTCCCTTCATGTTATCATGGAATTAGTTGCCCATTTTGATCTTGAATTACATCAAACAGATGTGAAAATAGAATATCTTAATGGTGATCTAGAGGAAGAGGTTTATATGAAACAACCTAAAGGATTTTTCTCTAGTGGGTGAGCAATTAATATGCAAGCTTAAGAAATCCATATATGGATTGAAACAAGCCTCCCATCAATGGTACTTAAAATTCTATGATATCATCACTTCATTTGGTTTTGAAGAAAACATCATGGATCAATGTATATACCTGAAAATCAGTGGGAGAAAAATCTATTTCCTTATTCTATATGTGGATGATATCCTTCTTGCAACCAATAATAGTGGATTTCTATACGAGCTGAAACATTTTCTCTCTAACAATTTTGACATGAAGGACATAGGTAAGGCCTCTAATATCATTGGAATTCAAATCCATAGGGATAGATCTAAATGTATTTTGGGACTATTGTAAGAAATCTATATCAATAAAGCTTTAGAGAGGTTTTGGATGAAAGATTGTTCACCAAGTATAGCATCCATTATAAAGTGTAATAAGTTCAGTTTGAACCAATGTCCTAGGAATCATTTAGAGAAAAGTTAGATGAGCAAAATTCCATATGCTTTAGCTATTGGAAGCTATATGTATTCTTAGGTCTGCACAAGACCTAACATTGCATTTGTTGTGGGATTCTTGGGCAAATATCAAAGTAATCTAGATATTGACCACTAGAGGGCTACAAAGAAAGTGATGAGGTACCTTCAAGGTACAAGAGACTACATTCTTATGTATGAATGAACTAACTCATTGGAGGTGACTAGCTACTTTGATTCACACTTTGCTAGCTATGTTGATTCATAGAAATCCACATTTGGTTATGTTTGTATGCTAGCTAGAGGGGCTATATACTAGAGGACTAGAGAGCAAACTTTGATTCCTACTTCCATAATGGAGGCAAAGTTTTTTTCTTTTTTTGAGGCTACTTCACATGGTGTATGGTTAAAGAGTTTCATAACAGGGCTTAGAATTTTGGATTCTATATCTAGGCCATTAAGAATGTTTTATGACAATTTAGCTACTATCTTTATGACTAAGAATAATAAGAGGCACAGTTGAAGTAAACACATCAACATAAAGTACTTAGCCATAAGGAAATGCATTAACGAAAACAAATCGATCATTGCACATATACGCACTGAATTAATGATAGTTGATCCTTTGACAAAATAATGACACCAAAGTCATTTAAGGATCATGTAGTTTGGATGGGACTTGGTTCCATAATGTAATTTGTTGTACATACACCTTTACAGTCTTAATGAAACTCTTATTCAATTGTGTTATTTTCTCATATAGTTTGCTAATATAGTTATTAGAGAAAATACACATATGGCAGGGCCTAGAATCAACATTAGGTTTATTCATAAAGTTAAGTTACCATATAGGGAATTAAGTTTTGAGAGATAATACATTGTAATACATAGAAGATAATGCTCACATTGAGAGGAACTATTGCCAAGATTCATGCATTTATTTCCTGAAATCTAGATTTGATTAAATATGGAGACCAAGTGGGAGACTATAATCCACATCAACATGTTTACACATTATTGATAACATGCTTTCTCATTTCTGTGTTGTTGTTAAAGTGGCCTCCATATCCCATAATGTGGCCTTTATATCCCATAATGTGACCTCCATATCCAATAATAGATAATACATTTTTGTGTTGGGGTTGGGGTGGCATCCACATCTAGATGGGGTTTTGGTCTCTTATTTTTTAAATTTTTCTCTCATGGTAACCAATTCCATGGCCTATAAATTTGTTCTTGATGGGAGAACAAAGGGACCAAGGAATCACAATCGAATTGTAGTTCTAGTCCCTTTTACAAATGCTTGGAGGTTGCATACACCATCACTATAGAGTGCCAGTGTGAAAGAAGAATTTGAATGCCAAGATTAATTGAAGGCATCAATGGCTAGAGGTTAGTTCCATTTTCTTCCACATTTTATACTTTGATTACTTGTGCAATCTAGTTTTCTACACAATTATTTTGTCACAAGCAACCATTATCTAGTACAAGAAGCAATGTGCCATAATGATACTAGAGCATTGGTTGGTTTATGCATCATAGGAGAACGATTGTCTTGCTAACGTATGCATAGATATCATATGTCCATGCACCTTACTGATGAGATTTCTATTGAGGTGTAATGAAAGATCAAGCTTTTGGTTTTCATTAAAATGCATTAGTTTTCAAAACATATTATCAAATCACTGTTTTGGAATAAATAAAAAATCTTACCTTATAGACCATTGATGAGCCACATAAAGACCATTGATGGACCACATCTAGACCTAGTTAGGTGCTTCGATTATTTGGTGATAAACCCGCCCATCCTATTCTTGAAACCAAGGTTGGAGCAAGTAAAACACATAGTTATAGAAACTTATGGACTAATAAATATCTTCTCCCTAATCTTGACACTTTCCAATTCATATTTGTGACATATTAATCATGTAAAAAAACCTTAATAATTCAATTAGAATAATTGATATGACCAAATATTATGTTACATACATTTTGTATCAAATTGAATAGCAAAGTATCTTACTATGCAAGCTAAGAGCTCATGCTATATATCCTTCAAGAATGTGCTTTAGCAACAAATACAATGAGAAATTTATAGATTAGAGCTTTAATTTCAATATTATACTAATGTGTAACTCAACATATCTATAGCTCATAATGAAACAAGGAATCCAAATGTCCTTGAACCATTATTATAAGTCAAAAAGCATACATTCCAAGTTGGACACTCTTGGTTGATACCATTGGAATGGTTAGAGACTAGTTTTCCCCCCAATTTTATAATGTTACTAATTGTTATATCTTTTGAAATAGGTGATGACTAGGTATTTTCTTTGGAACCTAATCCGAGTTGATATTGCAATAAGTATGTAATTGGTAATCCTTAACATGTGGATGAAACTCAAATTGGTCATGCCTTGATTACATGGTATTCCTATTTCTTTGGTCACTATTGGTAAATAAGGTTGGAACTCTTTGCAATAGTTATCTAATCAATAGAATGTGGTTCCTAAACATACTATTCTATAGCATAGTTAGTGACTTGATAAAATTTGGAACTATGCATAGTTGGTAGTCACTACCTATGATATAGCTAGCAACAAAGTAAAAAAACCTACAAAAATGTCATATTTCATGCCTAAGGTCATATTCACACATAAACCCTTAACTAGTATAATTTTATTATGGCTTATACTATTTTAACATAAATTATTAAATACTTTTTATAAGTTTATTCATGAAAAACATACAAATTGTGATCTCATGATAGCCTCCAATGAGCATGTTGTTAGCCTTAGGTAATATAGTGTGAAAATGGATTATTATATACCAAGCAATGAATATATGGAACAACCAAATTATATCCAAGTGAAAAAAAAATTTTTAGGATGAAGTTTATATCTACAAACATTGACTTATTTAAATTAAATTATACATTGTGTAGTGCAAGTCCCTATTCAAGTTAAAAGACTTTGAGAATGATTTTTTACTTAGATTTTATCTCTTTGTTATCCCTCTAAGGTGTGACATAAACTCTTATAATTTCCAATAGGAAAATGATTCTATTAAATAATATCATGCTATGAAAAAGAGATAAAATAATAAAATTTAAAATAGGCAACATGTCCCCAAGAAAAATACAATGGTAAATAAAATAATCATAAAAACATAGTGGCCTATTCGTCAACAAGTAAAAGTCACATTAATATATTTCTTGGTTGCTTTCTTATATGATGAGTCATCATGATTTTGCCATGTAACAGGATGCTGTCAACATGACCCTGTTGATGGGATCTCATTGACGTGATCACATTGATGTGTACCCATCGATGGGACATCCTATTTCTACCTATAAATGTGTACCTTCAACCATATTTATGGCAAGAAGTCTCATAGTTATAGCAAAGCTCCAGTAGTTTTCCCACTTAAAAGTTAGAATATTTTCTGAGTGCCCACAGTAGAAGTTAAATAGTGTATAGATCTTTATTTGAGCATTGTTGTACCTAAGCACTTCAATGTGTATGAAAATAAAGACAAGCTTTTTGATCAAACCTTAAAGCACTTAGACTGAATTAATTATTTTCTTTAAGTATTTAATATTCAAGCAATTTCCTTCAATGTTTTTAGGTAATTAAGTGATTAATTAATATAGATTAAATAGCAAACATAAGTACAACCACTTCAAGCATACATCTAATGTTTGGTGATCCCAATAATGCTTAACATTTAGTAACCTAGTAGTATTATATGTGTTCAAGATGTGTACGGTAGGTGGGAAAAATGCTAATGTTAGGATTAGTTAAGTGATAGCTAGTTATTAGATTAGTTAAATCATAGATTAATTAATTATTTATTCTTTATTCTTATTTTTATGCAACTTAAAACATAAAATATAAAATGATAAAAATCATGTCTTAGTTACACTTAACCATACACTTGCACTTCACAAGTGGAACTAGAAAGACAATGATTGCAATGGTTAGTTTCACCTCTTAGAACCATGTATACTTAGAGAACTAAAGTCTATGGAATTCAACCAAATAGCTTAGTGAACACTAGTGAGTCATATGGTTGGGCATAGAGTATACTTGTTGCTCATCATTGGCACCATTGCTAAGGATTGTAGTTAACTACATGTGCTATCCAAGACATAGTGAAAATCATTCAACATCATTGGATTGAACCTTAAATTTCCAATCATTCTAACTAATAATAATCATAAAAAACATAGTGATTTATCTTCTACTTCAAAAATGTCTTCTTCTCATAGGGATGATTCTCCATCAAAATTTGAGCATACATCCAATCAAAGGAATAAATAATCAAATCAGCCAAAATCCTAACAATGCTGAGTGGTATATATTCACCTTGATGAGTATGTGCTTGATTTCACCTTTTTCCTACATTAGGATGATTAGATGTGGTGGAGTGACATGGAGGAAAACATTATGTTGCTACCCAATCAATTAGCTCCTACAATGGTCTAACAAACTCTTATGAGGTTGGGCATCCAAGGGCTCCATGCTAAGCATGTTGTGTAGGATCATGACTCTAGGGATTATAATCCCATTTAAGCATAATGTAAAATTAATTGGCAATAGGAGAAGCACTATGAAGCTATAAAGGAAAAATAGTTTAGTAACCCCTTATTCCTACTATGCCAAAAGGACAATGAGGATTCCTTCTTTAGGAATTCTCATTTCACTAATTTTCTACCCTTTGGTTTCAATGCAGGGGGCTTGAACTAGAACTTATAGTCCACTGTAAACAATCCTGGTTTTGGCAAGAATGGGTACCATGATTATGGAATATCCAAAGATGGGATTCATGGTAGATACAGGGACAAGCATCATGATGATGATCATGGATGTAACCATCAAAGAGGGGGTGGTAGGTACTATAGTGCTAGTCCTCCTTCCTTTTCATCTTCATCATCCTCTTCTTCCTCCTCTAGCTCTAACTAAAGTTGTAGAGGACATGACCATGATGGAGGTGATCAATGGGAAAGAGATGATTATAATCGTAGGGCCCACTAGACCAATTGAGATCAAGGGCATGGATAATTAAGGAAGGTCCACCACCACGAGAGAAGGGATAGAAAAGGAAATCATAGGCATTATGACCATCATAGAGGCCATGACTATGATGAGCCTTTTCTTGCAACTTGAAATATGGTAAATATTGCAAAGGTAATGAAAATTCCATCAAGGCATGTAAAAGATAGTTGAATAAAGTGGTTGGATATGAACAATATCCTTAAGTTTGAAGGAGGATATAACTTGGATCCATAGAACCATCTACAAGCCTTTCACAATGCCTATTCCTTATAGAACATAGAGAAAAAATTGCATAAACTTAAGTTTTTTCCCAAGACACTCATAAAAGAATCTAAAAGTTGGTACTAGTCTTTGGAGCCAGAATCAATCTGTAGATGGCATATGATGCTTGAGTTGTTCAATGATAAGTATTAGATGTACTCCCAAGTGTCCAACCTAAGAGAGTAGATCCAAGGTTGGAGACAAAAAATAGATGAACCCTTAGACATAGCCATGGGTAAGTACTATTCTCTTTTGCATTGATGCCCTAGCCATGATTATCCTCATAGGGAGTAGCTTCGCCATATCATAGATGAGATCTACTTAGAAACAAGAAGAACTCTTGGGATCTATTCCTAAGGGAGACTATCAAAACTTAGAGACCATCAGATCCAAAGGCTCATTGAGTAAGTTGTTAAAGAAGAAGGAGAGATAAGAAAGAGAGAAAGTGTAGAGGAGTATAAGTGAGACCCTTCCATAGAAAAAGAAAAGTCCAATTCTATGATAATGAGAAGGAACTACCACTTTATGAGGTGGTGTAGCAAAAGACCTTGCTGATCCAAAAGTCTATTTTAGAAATTTTGGCTAAGGTAGAAAAAATGTAAAATTTTTTAAATGAAAAGTTCCAAACCACTCTGAAAATAGCATAGGCATCTAAAGAAAAAAGTAGTGATCATGATCATAGAAGAAGGAAGAAAGCTGAACATGTCCACAAAATGGATAAGTATAAAGCTGCTATCATAGAGGAGGTTATGAAGTCCAAATTAGACAATTGAATCCAAAATTGAAGTAGATTATCAAGGAGGAGATTGAATAACTCCTTAAGGCAAGGTTTATCTATTCCATTGTAGATAGTGAGTGGGTTAGCCCATTGGTGATTGTGCCAAAGAATGATAGCAAGTGGAAGATCTCTATTGACTTTAACTTTTTTAACATGGTGACCTACAAAGATCATTTTCTATTATCATTTGTGGAATAGGTGTTGGACACTATATCTAACAATTACCAATATAGCTTTCTAGATGGTTATAGTGGCTATAACCATATTCAGATCACACTAGAGGATTAGGCCAAAACTACATTCACAAATTCTTGGGGAACTTTTGCATACAAAAAAAATCCTTTTGGTCTATGTAATGCCCTTGCAACTTTTCAACACCTTGTCCTTAGCATTTTTCAATAGAAGAGTAGTAGTGGGATGGAAATCTTCATGGATGGCTTCTCCACCTATGGGGATACATTTGAGCAAGCCTTGAACTACCTTAAGATAGTGCTTAGAAGGTGTGTGGAGACTAACCTTTCACTCAGTTAGCAAAAGAGCTATTTGATGGTCTAGGAGAGCATTGTGTTGGGGTATAAAATCTCACAAGCAAGGATTGAAGAGGACCCTGAAAAGATTAGGATCATCCAAGAAATTATCCACCATATAGAGACCATTATGAATTTTTTCTCATTCTTTGGCCATAGTGGTTACTACTAACAATTCATAGAGAATTTCTCTAAGATCACTAAACCATTAGTGAAGTTAACAAAGAAGGATTTTTCATTCATATGGACCAAAGAATGCAAAAACGTATTATAGAATCTCAAGTAGAAACTCATAGAAACTTCAATTCTATGAGCACCTAATTAGTCTCGACCATTTCACATCATGATGAATGCATCGAACTATGTCTTAGAAGGAATGCTCACATAGTTGGATGATTAGAAGTATCCATTTTGCATCCACTATGTAAGTAAAATAATTGTGGTTACACACCTAAACTACACCACAACAAAGAAATAGCTGATGGTGGTGGTGTATGCCTTGAAGAAATTTAGGAAATACGTGCTTGGATACAAGGTGTTCATGCACATAGATCATAGTGCAATTTTCTTCCTAATGAATAAATTGATAGTAAGTCCCTATGTTCTGCAATGGCTTATGATCTTATAGGAGTTTAATCTCACAATGGCATTGTGTTAGTTTTGATGGGAAAAAAAAGTGGAGGAAAGTCCACTTTTTTATCTATTTTTGGATGAAATCCTCCTTGCTAGTGTGATAAATGAACAAGTGCCTACTGAACCTACATGGTACGATGGCATCCTCACTTATCTTCTAACTCAGGAGATGCCACAAGAGTTAGACCACCAAAAGAAATAGTAGTTTCTTCATTAGGTGAAATGCTTCATGAAGATCAATGAACATCTTTACAAGGTATGCATCAATGGCTTGGTTCCTTGGTGTGTTCCTGATATTGACCAACTACATGTTCTCCAAAATGATCATGAGGGCCCTTGTGGGGATCACTATGTTGAAAGATGCAAAGTCATTAGGATCTTGATGGTAGGATATTATCGGTCAACACTCTTTAGGGACATCCACCAATTCATCTACTCTTATGATTCTAGTCAATGTGATGGTGGGATGACCATTCAAATGGAAGGATCTCAACAATTGATCCAACCATTGGAATCCTTTGACATCTGGGGTATTAACTTCATGGGTCCCATCACATCCATGTCAAATGGAAAGGTTTACATTACAATTATTTTTGACTATTGTACAAAATGGGTAGAAGTAGAAACTTTGACCAACTATACATATTTCACTATTACTCAGTTTGTACAACAAAACGTTGTAAATAGGTTTGGGATGATATGTGCACTGATTTATAACAATGGTACTCATTTTACAAGCACTAGCTTTTGGAAACTCATGCAACACTCGGAGGTGGAACATAGATTAACAACACCCTATCACCCCTACGCCAATGGTCAAGTTGAGGTTACTAATAGAAAGATCTCAAAAAATTTAACAAGAATAATTCGCAAATATATAATATATTGGAGCAAAAAACTTAATGATACCCTCTAGGCCTACTAATCTTAATAGAAACTCCCTATAGGATATTCTCCCTATGAGCTAGTATACAAAAAATTTCTAACTCTTCCTATTCAATTTGAGCTTTGTACACTTTTAATAGTCTATAACCTTGAACTTGACCTGAGCCTAGCATAAGAAAAAGATTGATCAACCTTAACATGCTAGATTAGAATATATTGGTGGCCCTATCCTTGAATGAAATGCATAAGGCATTTTGTAAACAGTATCATGACCTCAAAATAAGGAAAGTAAAATTTCAACATAGAGACAAGGTCCTTTACTAGAACCCCAGACATATACCATAGAAGACTATGTTTCAAACATTGTGGAAAGGTCCTTACATCATTTTTGAAACATTTACTTCTTGGGACATGTTGATCTACAAACCTAAAAGCCCATAAAAAAGCAACTGGTTAATGTGCAACAACTCAAACCTTTTCATGAGCCCAAAAGTGTCAATGCAAGCAACACCTCGTCAAATGGGAAACCTCACTCAATCTTTTAGATCTTCTCTATTCAACTTAGTCATGGGGGAGATGTCCATCCATGTTGATCATTAATGTTGCTCCTTAGTTTTTACCCTTTTTTTTTACACCTTTTTATTTTACACTTTGTTGTTTTTATAATTTTTTATTCTACACTTTCTTTGTTTTGCACTTTTTGTTTTACACTTTTCTTAATTTTTTCCCATATTTTTTTTACAACATCATTAGTACATTTGAAATTTTATGAATATTTTACAATTTCTTCTATATTTTACTTTATTTGATGTGTTTTTCTTTTTTTTTTTCTAATAAATTGCTTTGCTGCCAACAAGACATAATGATGTTGTAGTTGTTTGCTAATAGTGGTTTGTAGTTAATGTTTTCTAATTACTAATGTCTAGTTTCTATCTTAGAATTTTGATATTAATAACTAAGACAAAGATTCTTTTTCATGAAATAGGCAATGAGTCCATGTCATCCATCCATCCACAATAATCTATGTTGTTCCTTATTTTGGGAATTTGAGATCCCTTTCATTAATGAAACTTTAACAAACTTATATCCTTGGTAGTTTCTAAACTTAGAAAGATCAAATGGATTAATAAGGGTGTAACCTCAAGGAGACTCAATACTCTCTATACATACCCAAACTCTTAAGTGCATGAGTGTTTTTCATGGATTTCCTACCATTCCGTGTGAACTAATAATAAGAAGCTAAGTCTTTACATGGTGCGGTTCCCATCCAAAAATCCATAAAAATATAAAGTTAAAAAATGATGGGAATTCAAAGAATACCCCTTAAACCAAATAATGGGCTACAAGGACAAGTTATGGGACTAGAAATACATGTTACCCATGCCTAAAGGTCCTCTCTAACTAAGGCCCTTTCTCACTTCTTGCTTCTCTTTTCTTCTTAAATAAGGAATAGCGATTAATTTGTGGAAGCATTCTTATGTCTTGAAGGGGTGGACTAGTCTTAGAGTATCAATGTAAAGTCATTGAGAGTGGTTGGTTTTGATCTTGACTAAGGATGAACTTTATTGGATCATTTAGCCATCAAATCCACAAGGAACTTCATGTGACCAAGATTTGGAACTCCATTCCATTTCCTCTCTCTTCCACCAACGCTTCCTATAATTTACCTCACTACTGATTTTCCATGTCTTGTTCAATTTCTTTGTTTGATATATTAAAATTTGTAGGTAGATTCTTCCAGATTAGGTCCTTAAGTGTCCATAATTATTAATCAACTATGGGGCCCATAGACTCCTTGGTTTGAGGATTTGCAAGGGTAAAAATGGCATGAGCATACTATGGGAAGGACCCACTTGCATATCTCTTGGTTGGATTAGTTAAGTTCCTTATCCTTAGGCATATGTGCAATCAAATCATTCACATTTCCTATCAGTTGCATCCAACTAAGAGCTCCTTAAGGTAGTTTCTCCTTAATATTTCATCCTCCCAATCAAATCTCCAATTTTGTGAATTGATAAGCCTTCTTCAAGTTTTTCATCATGTTCACAACTTTTCTAGCTCTATGAGGACCTCAATTTCATGTAAAACCTCCTTGTATTTTTCAAGATATTAATTGTATAAAATTTTATGAATAGCTCCATCGATGAGACCCCATTTACAAAGTTGATCATGTATATAAGACCTTGTTGATGCAAGGTAAAAATCCTATAAATATGCAATGACACTTTACAAATTTTTCACATTTTCTCACAAACAAGGGGGAAGTTTTTCAACTTTTTAGAGTCTAGAACCTTCAAATTGTCATAAATGGCTTACTATATGTCTAATTTCCTCTATTCTTCAATCCTATATCTACTAGAGGTAAGCTCTTCATCATGGAGGCCACAAACCTTAAGCTTTTGATGAAAATGTTTTTAGAATTTTTCTAACTCCCATAAAGTTTTAACTAAAAACATAACATCAAAACATCAATTTGAAGAAGTTAAACCCTTTCAACAAGATCTAGTGACATTAAAAATGAAGTAACATTAAATAATAATAATATAATTGATCTACCATGGTTAAGACTTAGTCAAAGTGTAACTATCCAGTGAGATCAGGTACCTAAAAAGTTATATGTTACACATTGCATTATAATCCTTCGTATTGTAATGACCATAGATGGCACCTAAGGGAAAACACATGAAGGAAGGAAGACCATCCCAAACAAGGGACAAACATCAACAAACTAGAAGGGACCAAGAACAACCCCATGTGTAAGAAGATGAACCCCATGTAATAGGACCTCTTCAAGAGGAGCTCAAAATGGAATTTTTTTGACAAATTTCTAAAGAAATAGCTGCAATAGAACAATCTCACCAAGACAAGGCACCAAAACCAAGACCAAACATTGAGGTCACCTTGAAGAAGGCATACCTTAGATAGATTGCAAATAATGAGGTCAAAAAATCTATACTTTTAGAGTTAAAATTTGGATCTTTCTTGGAGTTTGTACCTCCAAAAGTCAAAACACAATTATAGAACTCTCCCATGTGGCCAACCATCACTTCCAATAGGAAGTAGTACATGGGAGAAGCATACTTGCTCTAAAACAATTAGTAGGTTAGTTCAATAGTCAAAATTAAGGACATTTCAGTATCCTACTCGATGAAACTAATTTCAAATGCCCTTGGGTTACTAGAAACTAGGGAAAATCTTGTAGAGATTCCAATGCAAGTAAATCCTAGTGTTAAGAAAGAATGAACATAGCAGTATTATCTAGTAGACCATAAGGAGTTTGATACATGCACTATGATAGAGCATGCATACTTCAAGATTGCAACCTTTCACCTTAATCCAATGGTGAGATCAAGTAAGATCATAGCCTTCTCTATCCATGCATGTGCTGCTCTAAATAGTAGATTCCTAGTAAACCTTCCATAGTTGATCTATTTAGAGATAGAGAAGCATTTTAAGGAGAATGAATGTGGAAGGAAGGCACTCCCTTTACCATGCCTCATCACAAAGTTATGCGAGAGGGGAGGCATAACATACTACACGAATACCATTGTTTGATGAGCTCCAATGGCCTCTTGGGTGGAAATGATGAAGGATAATGTGCCTTCCAAAGTCATCCAAAAAGAGGAGCAATAATAACCACCTCTACCACCCACTCATGAAATAATGTTGAAGGCCTACATTACCCTTGAGTGCATGCGCGAGCTCTGAGAGTAGCTCTCGCAACTACTACTACAATAGGTAAGAACGAGTGGTGATGACCCATATATGTATAAACCAACAATGAGCCACCTCAACAAAGTGGCCTAAACCATAAGTTACATGGAAGGTGGAAGACCAATTTTATTAGCCCAAAGAATGTAAATGCCTACAAGATTAAATCCTAGTGCCTGAGAGATAACAGTATCTTTCTTGTGATAGCAACAATTCCCAGACATCCTTGGGAACGTTGCTACCTTTTCAATGCATCTAGATGAGGATGAAGAAGCAACTGTCTTGGTGATGCAGTGCCATGGGCAGGAGCCTATGACCAAAGTATTTTCTAACAGAACTTCTGAAGCGCTAAATGCACCTATAACATTTTACTAGATGTTTCTGCACTTAGAGATGTGCAAACATCCATAGGAATCATTAGTGTTAGATTGAGTGTAGCCTAGCATGAGCAATTGCTAAACCAATTGATGCAAACTAGGAAACTAATTCTAGATGTCTTTGACCTTCTAGATGTCATCACTACAACCCAGTTAGCACTACTCGAGGCAAGGGACAAATGCATCATAATGGAGAAGCAATTAGAAATATCTAGATCAAAGAACCAATACTTGGCTATGGAATTTTTCAAATTAAGGGCCCATCTCATTGATTCCACATTACTCAACCCAACACTAACATGAGATAAAGATTTTTAATAGCTTCTAAAGAGACTTAAAGATGTTGAGGATGTCAAGGAGATGGCAATCTTTGACTAGACCCTAGTCAACACCACCACGCATAACATCCAAAAAGACTTGGTTTAAACTCATAGTAATAATGAGATCCTAACTATAGAGAATTATCACCTATAGAATGTTGATGCATAGAAGCAGTAGATGTTAGATTTTATCTATCAATGGTAGAAGAAGTTAGCTAGGGTAAATAATGAATTAAGAAGATTGGCAGCAAACAACAAAAACCTCTCAATGGAGGAAGTCCATGCCCTTTCTCAAAAATTTTCAATTGAGATAGCTACCTCAAGGAATGAGGCTCTCAAATTTGAGAGACTTAAGAACCATTATAGAAATTAGGTTAGTCTACAGAAAGAACTTAATGAGAGACACATCCAATTGGTAAAGGGAAAAGTAAATAAGGCCTTCCAACAAGGAGGCAATGTGTGTCAACCTATCTTTAATGGGTTGAATGCATACAAAAAGGTAAAAATCTACATGAAGGAGCTACAAATCGAGGAGATGACCAAGTGCATGAAGCTTTCCAATCTCTAGTACACAAACCTAATGATGCTAACTATTGAAAGGTCATAGTCTAAATTGGAGAAACAAGTGCCCAACTTGTACTTGTTGTACAAGGTATAGTTCAAGCACCATAAAGAGACCAAGTAGAAGCTTGAAAAAACAAACATAGAGCTCAAAGTTCTCAAGGAAAAGTTTACTAATCAATGATCAACTACTAAGAACCTAATCAAAAGGATGAATAATTACTAGAAGCTATAGAATGAACTCAGTGCATTTGACATCGAATGTAAATAGTTTGTTTCCTCATTTGTGAATGTGAAGGAGTCATTCCATACAATGCCCTATTTATGGAATGTTCCCATTTTGGCCCACATTGGTCATGCAGCATGGACTATGAATGATCCTTAGAGTAAGGATGGAAAGATGAAGGTAGTATTGGATGTCTTCTATCTTCCACTAGAAGTAGCTATTGTTGCAAAACAACCACAACAACTGCCTGAACTACCACATGTGCCTAAAGTAAAAGAAAGTTCTTCAAAGCCTTAGGAACCTCCACTGAATAGGACCATTTGATTCTTCTTCATCATCTTTGTGTCATTAGAGGAGTTGTATTGTTATTTTTATCCTAGTGTTCAATTTTGTTGTCCTAAACCCCAAAATTTTGTAATGATTAAAGACTATACACTTGGGCACTTAGTTTTTGTTGTGTTTATTTTCTTTGTCTATAGTTATTTAATAATACTAGACCTTTCCAAATTATGTAAAGGACTTGAGGATGAGTTTTCATTTAGTCATAGAGGTATGATGAGTCATCATGGTTTGGCTGCATCAATGGGATGCTATCAACATGACCTCATCAATGTGATTCCATTGTTGCAATGTTTGACTCATTGACATCTACTAATTGACGGGGCATCCTATTTTCACCTATAAATATGGGCATTTCATTGCATTCATGGCAAGAAGTCTCATAGTTGTAGCAAAGCTCTAGTAGTTTTTCCACTCAAAAGTTAGAATATTTTCTGAGCACCTATAGTAGGAGTCAAAGAGTGTATGGATCTTTATTCAAGCACTCTGGTACTTGAGAAGTTCAGTTTTTGTGGTAATAAAGATGAGCTTTCTAATTAAACTTTGTAGCAGTTGGACTAGATTAATTATTTTCTTTAAGTATTTAATATTCAAGCAATTTCCTTCAATGCTTTTAAGTAATTAAGTGATTAATTAATATAGATTAAATAGAAAACATAAGTACTACTACTTCTAGCATATCTATAATTCCTGATGATCCCAGTAACGCTTAACATTTGTTAACCTAGTAGTGTTATACATGTTCAGGATGTGTATGGAAAGTGGGAACAGATGCTTATGTTAGGATTAGTTAAGTGATGGCTAGTTATTAGATTAGTTAAATCTTAGATTAATAAATTCTTTATTATTTATTCATGTTCTTAGGAAACTTAAAACATAAAAGATAAAATGATAAAAATCATATGCCTTAGTTACACTTAACCATACACTTGCACTTCACAAGTGGAATTGGGAAGACAACGATAACCCTATGGACTTAGAGAACTAAAGTCTATGGAATTCAACTAGATCACTAAGTGAACACTAGTGATTCATATTGTTGGATGTAGGGTATACTCACTAATCATCATCATACAATAGCTATATTTTGTAAGTAATCCTTTTTAGCAAGAAATGAAAATTAATGTACTAAAAGTATAATTTACTAGTGCAAAGCTCATTTGAATTAAATAGAATTTATTTATTAAAGATATAAAACATTTATGATAAATTAATTCTAACAACCACATTCTCAGAATAAACATTACAAAATTGAATAGCCCAAGAGATCCTCTAATCCTTGCTACTCGTAGACTCTGAGAGGTTTCTACTTCTTCCTCAAACAAAGACATGCCATCATTTTTCTGATGGTAATGCAACTTTTCTAGTATCTTCAACCTAGTGTTTATGCCATTGAGTCACTTCTAAGTTTCTTTTGTACTCTCTAGTATTCATCTTGGAGGTTAGAAAAAACTTTAATTATCTACTCCAGTGTTTGGTGGGATATAGTGTTGCTTGTTTAGGCTGCTTTATGAGGCTTGTCTTAACATGTAGGATCCTAGCATTAGTAGTAGTAGGATCATCACCAAATTGATACTAAGATAAGTCAAGTGACCTATTTTTTTCATTAAATGTCCTAGATTTTATTGACCTTTTGGTATGTCAATACCTTGGAAAATGAAAAATGTGGAAAATGTGCTTGTAAAATCTTGCAGGGCTAGAAAGAACAAGACATGGACTACATGACAATCAAGATAAGAACTTAGATGTGTTCAAGATGATATTAGAGTAAGAGCTAAGATGGTGTCAAGAAGAGATCGAGACAAAAGAACAAGTTGAGAGATCAAAATGAGATCTGCATTCTTGAAGTTCCAACTAAGACAATAAGATGTCAAGCATACATGAAATTAGAAGAAGGTCTTCTAGTATTTGCATAGATGTTCGAAAATATTAGCAGATGTCCTACCGTTGAAAGCTCAGTCTTAGGCTAGATGTTCCACAAAAATAGCATGGGTCCCAATTACTGTGAAGACATCCTAGCTAGAATACCTTAGCTGAGATGTACTAAATTTTAGTAGGATGTCCAACTTGCAAGTGGATGGTTTTTAGTGAGACATCCCAAGCTTGAATAGGATGTTCCAACTAGCCATTTCCTAGCCGTTGCATGAATTTTGAGGGTTATTTGAAAAGAAAAAGGGTATAAAATAGAATGGAATCCTTATGAAAGTGACAAGTACTATTCATGTGATTATCCCATCATTATCTACATCAAGTGAATTTGTTGTGTTTCTTAATTCTTCATCATTTGTAAATTGTTTTATGAAAGCCTAAGTCCAAGGAATTTGTAAAGCATAGCTACATTCTCTCTTTGATTTTATTTCTCCTTTTCTAAGCCTTGAAATGTTGAAGTGCTTCCTTCAAGAAGGCATCTATTGAGCTTATCAAGACCTTGTAGGGTTGAGTATGTTTCCAAGGAGAAACACTTCATGAGGAGCTCAAACTTTGTAAATGTTGTGGTGCCCTTTTTTAAACCACATTTTTGTAGAAATAAAGTCTGAAGATGTGTAAGGATTCTACACTCTGAGTGTGAACATACTCAAATTGGGAAACTGAATAAATTTATGGGAGGTTTTGTTTGTCTTGGTTTTTTGAATTGTTGAACTTATTTAATCCCCCTTCTAAGTTCTTGGTCCTTAAGTGGTATTGAAGCTTGGTACTCTCATTTTTTAAGCTTAACATCTCAAGAGTGAATGATAAAAGGACATCATACACCAAGCCTTCAATGTTTGATGGCATCAACTTCATGTATTGAAATGCTAGAATACAATGATTCTTTGAATCCATGAAGTTTGAAGTCTGGGAATCCATCCTTGAAGGATACTCTTCATCCATCAACACCACCATAAGAGCTTCAAAGGCATGAAGCAAATGGATCTAAGATGAAAAAATAAGTTCATGTTTGATTCAAAAGTAAAAAATTATCTTTATTATGCATTAAGTAAATCTAAATTTAATAGAGTAGTTGAGTGTAAAACCATGAAAGAAATTGGAAAACTCTAGAAGCTACCTATAAAGGTACATCTTTTGTCAAGCAATTTAAGCTTCTAGTGTTACAAAGTAAGTATGATAAACTCAAAATGAACGAAGGAGAGAAAATAAAGGACTACTTTTGTAAAGCTAATGATTTAGTTGTAGCCATCTGAGGAACAAGAAAAGATTTACCTAAAAGCTATGTTATTATTAAAATGATTAGAACTTTTAGCCTAAGTATATATCAAAAGTTACAACCATGGAAGAAATTAGATATTTCTTAGTCATAAAATTCAAAGAGCTTTAAAGTGCACTCATTACTTATGAGATGAATCTCATTAATGAAGGTACAATCAAAGAAAATCCTATTATCCTCAAAAGTTTATCAAAGGTGAAGAAGCCACCTGAACATAAAGCAAATAGTGAAGATGAATTGGCTCTTTTGACTAGAAGACTTTAAAGATTACTTCCTTGGAAAAGAAAGAGCCTCAACCAATCTAGCATCAAAGGAAAGGAATGAGGTAAGAATTTTAAAAATTCTAATCTTGATGCATCATCTATGGAATGTTGGGTTTGTGATGGTAGAGGCTATGAGGCCTTTGAATGTCCAAGTGTTGACAAGTTTCAACAGAGCGATCCATTTGAAGGTTTAATGAAAGAAAAAAAATCTTTACACTAGGTGGAATGATGAACAAAGAAGGAAGAAAGCAGATGATTCTATGAAAAATTCAAATTTGATCTACATGGCTCTTACACATGAAAATTCTACATAAGACCTTGAAGAGTCTTTGAGGATAGGTATAGTGAAATGCATGAGGAACTTATCTCTCTTCATTATTTTCTTAAGATATTAAAAAAGAGTGTACATAGAAGAGAGGATGAAATTTCTAATCTCTATAATATATGCTCCACTCTAAAAATAGAACTCTCAAATGTAAAGGCTAAGGTCCAATTACTAACTCATTTATATGAGCAAAAGTTTAGAGTCTCATGTGACACAAAGTTTAGAAAAAATTAGGAAGTGTCTCAAAATCAACACAATGATAAAGATCTGGAAGAGATTTTTCAAAAAGACCCTTACATAAATTTGGTTTCATCCAAAAGAAGAAATAATACCATGTTTAATTATCCAATCCAAATTAGAGATGCTACATATTTTTGCTGTGAAATTTGTGGTCATGTACAAACTTACCATTGGATCACAATAACATGGATACATGGTCTTACCAAGAGAAGTCTAGAAAGTGTAATTTACAAGGTAGAAAAGCTAATAAAGAAGAGGAAGTTATGATCATTGATGAAATTTGAGGATTAGAACCCATAACTAGCAAAACTTATCAATCCTCTCATTTTGGAAAACATGAGCATGAAAAAGCAACAACCTCAAATAAATTTAGAGTTTTAAGCAAAGATGCAGATGATAGAAAAGGTAAGGAATAGTTGCATGCTTGGGAGGTACTCTATGATGGAGGATCTTATTTTAAGCTTCATTACTCATGTTCTTGCTTAGAAACAAGAAAGGTAAGTAATGGTAAATCTTTATTCCTTATCTTGGTAAACTTAGTTTAGACTACTTTATTTTTATAGATGTTAGTAGTTAAAAAAGTAACTGAATGGATGCTAATGGAACTCTTTGGTTATCCAAAGAAAACCTCACTTAATCTTGTAAGATGTTGAGATGTAGATAAAAACATGTGACTATGGACATTAAATTAACTTAAGGAAGGATCAAGGAACAAGAACTCACAAAGTAGGGTTTGGTAAGTTTGCATGTTATGATCTATAGTGGTAAGATCATCATATTTCTATCAAAACATATATATGATCTAGGTCATATGATGCAAATTTTATTATACTTGTATTACTTGTTGGGTGATGATGAGCAACAAGGACCCCCTAGTCCAACCATATGAATCACAAGCATTACACTAATGATTTGGTCAAATTCCATGGACTTAGCCCTTAAATGCGCTAGGCAAGGATAGTAACTTAAAGACATGATCGTTGTCTTCTTGACATCACTTGTGTAAGCTCAAATATATGGTTAAGTGTAAGCCAAGGCACATGATTTGTATTTGTATTTTTATATTTTATCTAATGTGAAATAAAGAGAATTAATTAAAGATTAACTATTCAATTATCTAATGTTTTAATCTTACTAGCTTAACATAAGCATCTAGGCCCACCCTCTATACATCCTGAACTCATTATAAATGCCACTAGGTTACAAAGTGTTAGATTGCTAGATGAACTACGCAATAACACCATTGAGATTATGAAGCATTAACAGTATGCTCAAGGTAATCGTACTTATGTGTATTAATTAACCATGTTAATTAACTAAGAACATAGATGTAAAATGCACGAATAATAAAGTACATGGAAATAAACATTAATCTGTTCTAAGTACTACACAAGTTTTTGAACCAGTGCCAAGATGGCCACCGGGTGAGTCGCAGAGGAATATTTTTACCTCACCAAGTGATAGCGCTAAGTGCTTCGACACCTAGCCAGCTACTCCCAACGACGCATATCACATCTTTAGGCATGGGCATTCCTGGCCTAGCCAGTACTCCAGTATCTGGCAGGGTATCTCCCAGTAGCTCCCACATCAGTTCACCAGAGATGCACCAACACCTCTGATAGGCACGGGCATTCCCGGCCTTACCAGTACACTCTTGTAACTGGCACTTCCTCTTGTCGCCCCAACAGGAGGGTGGTCTGGCCTCGCACCAGACTGGCATGGCTCTCCTGCCAGCCGGGCACCACACCAAGATGCCTTCTTGGCTGCCTACATACCTACTTGCAGTGTAGGATCAGGGCCATGTAGTTCTAAATCTGCATCGACCCCAACTCGCCGTAGCAAGAGTGCATGCGATACATGCATGGACATCTCCAAACGTAACCGCTCGCATGTGCCACACCCAAAGGTAACAGATGCGCATGCACTGCATCTAGATCAGTCCATCTACAGCCTCTTTGCATGCGTTGCCCCTAGCTCTATCTGTTTAGGTAACACCAGCTACCTAGCGCACCTGCTACGCGCTCGTTACGCAAGTCATCTGTAGAGAACAGATGCCTTGCCACACCCCTGGTGTGAACCCTCCATAGCTCATGCGTGCCTAGGCACGAGCATTCGCATTGGGAGCTCAAAGGGCCATGAAAAACCCACCCCCACCGGATGAGAAGTTCGACATCCTCGTCGAAAGTCCCCTTTGAGTAGGAGTTCGAACAACTCCTCGCCACGGTCTATTGTGGCGTCCATTTCACTACCGTCCTTCACCGAGAACAAGTAGTTTTTTCAACTCAGCAAACATGCTGCCTAGTTCTCCTAACCAGGTCGATCAAAGCAATCGAAGTCGAACTTCGTAAGGTACTCCAACACCTTGCCTGCAGCTTTGGAGAACACCGACTCTCCATATGGGACATACAAAGGTTTGAAGGTAGCAAGCCTCCAACAGCTCCCGTAACTGCCTCTGCAGTTCATCCCACTCTTGTGGGGAATGTCCAACATGGAACACTCACAGGCACACTCGCCCTGGTTCCATTTGCTTGCGCAACTTAGCAAGCTTTGTGAGTCGACTCCTTCGACTCTACAAGGTCTGCCTTGCTCCGATACCAATTGTCACTGGGTGAGTCGCAGCGGAATATTTTTACCTCACCAAGTAATAGCACTAAGTGCTCCAACACCTAGCCAGCTACTCCCAACGACGCATATCTCGTCTTTAGGCACAGGCATTCCCGACTTGGCCAGTACTCCAGTATCTGGCATGCTACCTCCTAGTAGCTCCCACAACAATTCACTAGAGATGCACCAACACCTCTGATAGGCGTGGGCATTCCCGGCCTTACCAATACGCTCTTGTAACTGTCACTTCCTCCTGTCGCCCCAACAGGAGGGTGGTCTGGCCTCGCACCAGACCGGCATGGCTCTCCCGCCAGCCGGGCACCGCACCAAGATGCCTTCTTGGCTGCCTACATACCTACTCTCAGCATAGGATCAGGGCCATGTAGTTCTAAATCTACATCGGCCCCAACTTGCCATAGCAAGAGTGCATGCGATATGCCTGGACGTCTCCAAACGTAACCGCTTGCATATGCCACACCCAAAGCTAACAGATGCGCATGCACTGCATCTAGATCAGTCCATCTGCAGCCTCTTTGCATGCGTTGCCCCTAGCTCCATCTGTTTAGGTAACACCAACTACCTAGCGCACCTGCTACGCGCTCGTTACGCAAGTCATCTGTAGAGAACAGATGCCTTGCCACACCCCTGGTGTGAACCCTCCATAGCTCATGCGTGCCTAGGCACGAGCATTCGCATTGGGAGCTCAAAGGGTCGTGACAAGAAATTTTGAATTTAAAGGAAATTTTATATAAAAACATTAAAGATAACTCAAAATTGATGAGAAGTTGATCATAAAATCATGCATAAATTCAAAAATGATATCCATGATGTTCTTGAAGATGTGAGGTTTGGTTCAGAGCCATGATCAACAAAAATTATGCAAGTGGATCCTCCACAAAGAAGGCTCCTACCATAATGCCCTTACATAACTATTTCTATAGATGTTTGCAAAAACAAAGTTTGTAAACCAGAGAATCTCAGAATAACTTTGTACAAGAGCTTCAACCCAAATAGGCACAAATATTAGTTGAAGATGAGTAGCCATAGGAATCCAGTTCCCAACTGTCAACACGATTCCGAAAATGTAGGCAGAATCACAGTTCCGGTAAAGCATAGTGTAACAGCATACTTGTTACACTACAAGTAAGGTGAGATCGTCATCGATCTTCTACATAACAAACGGTATGTACGTCACCCACCAAAAATAATAAAAAAAGAAATCCCACAGAGTAATTTGTGCAGAATTTCTGCATGGAATTACCGTCATGAATTGAAACAACAATGACAATGATCCGATTAACACAGCAATGTAGCGGCCGAGGCAGCAAGGGACCACGTGTGTGGAGTTTCCACTAAAGAAGTTAAGTTGCTCATTTTCAGGCTGCATCGATCTTAAGCACAAACGGATTCAACTTTAATTGCAGTTGGCCGGACCCACAAGTCTAGGCACGACATATTCCAGTCTGAGGATGCGGGGAATATGCTAATATTCCTCCTCAGTCGGTATATGCTTTGACCAAAAGTCCGTGTGGAGGGATTTATCTGCATCGTTGGAAATGCATATGCTTATTCATCGCAGAATATCCAGTTCTTTACATTATATAAAAGTAACCGTTGATCGTTTCAATAATCAAGGCAACTGAGCATTTCAAAACTTCAAATGTCAAAGTTCGTGAAAATGCAGAATATTTGCAGGCAACTCTCTTTTGGCGGATGAATCACCAAGCACGGAGCATCACAGACATGGCTGGCTTAACAGCTCCTTCTGCCAAAGGAGAGTTGCCCTGCGAAGTTTCTGCATTAATTAATAATTATTATCATTTAAAATCTGCTGTTACTCTGCCATATTGCAGAACCTCGCAGTCCGTGCAATGTCTTATTAGGAATTGCATTTTTGAAAATTCCTTTGTTTATAATTGTATATGACAGCTCGACCTTGTTCAGTAAGTGGCATCTTCTTAAGCTTCTTAATTTTCTTTCCGTGATTATTTTTTATCCAATCTCAACTTAACTTGCTTGAGGCTTGTTATTCAGTGCTTAGTTTCGAAAAGCAGAACTACAGAATGCCAAGGTGAAAGACAGTTTACAAATCTGAAGTTCGACGTGACTTCGCTGCAACAAAAACAAGCGTTAACTGCATACAACAGGAGTTGTCTTTTAACGTGAAATTTCGTTCATTGAAGACGTGGGATCTGAACCTGCGTTATTTTGTTCATTTGTTATTAAATCACGCTAATTTCTCCTCTTCTCTCTTGTCCAAATGTATACCCATTTCAGTATAATAATACCTAAATCTCTGTTGTTACGAATTGTCGGAAAGGCATCTGGATATAAGGATAACAAGCCAAGCCAGCTTTATGCACGTGAACGAGGGAGGATGCTGGGCTGCACTGAAAACCATTAACTTGTATAATGCTTAACAGTTTTCCTTTTCACAGAATAAGTACTCTTTCAAAGGTTACAATTTCTTTCTTTGCAAGATTCTTGTTACCTAAGTATGCATGGTGCAAACATGGTTATTCATAAATATTAGTGGCACAAAAATAACATAACAACAAAGGAAAATAACTTGCAGAATGGAGTGAGAGAGAAACAAGGGAGATAAACAGGAAAGCAACTTCTCAACTTTTTACAAAAATCTTCAAAACTATAATGATACATAAATATGATACATAGATATGTTTACGATGATCACAAGTCACTTTCACACAACAAACCTTACACAAGAGACCACACACTCTAAATGAATGCACTCACCATAACCAGCACAAGATGGATTTAAATAGCCACACACTCTCAACTCACTAGCCATAACCAACTTAAGATGGATTTAAATAGCCATTGAACGTTAAAAGAATGGAAACAACCAATAATTAACTTAGACAGATCTTCACTTTTCTTTTACAACAAGTTTTAGAAATCTTAACTCTTCTCTAGAAGATTCTAAAACTAATAAAAGAGGAAAGTGAAGTTCAAACAAGGTTAGCTATAGATTTTGTCTTCATATCTCTAACAACTCCTTCCTAGGCCAAAACTCTTCAAATCTAATCCTCTTTCAATTATACAATGCCCATTGGTTTGGTAAATGAAGATGTCACATGAAGGTAGCCTCTGATATAAAGATTCATGATTTATACCACTTGTGGTATCGCGTCTCTCTAATGCCATTCTCTTTACCACCTTTTCTTTCCATTTCGTTCCCACTATACTTATTTATATTTAAAGCCTTATCTTCACTAGTACAAGGTGAAAACTAGCAAATGTAGCTCTATCATCACTTGTAAATTGAAGTAAATTGGAAATAATTTGTTGGTTCATTTCTAGTGCTCATGGAATCAAAGGAAGTTACATCTCCAGCTAATATGTAAAATCTTTATAATGACATTATGCTTTTTGGGAAATTTTAATACTAAGTATAAAGTATGATGAATTATATAGTTTAGGAATATAAAAAGGTAGGAACAAATTTTTTTTTTAACCATGACTAAAATCTGTATCTATATGATAATATAACTATGTAAAATATCATTATGGTATTATTGTTTTACATTATTGGTAATAGTTTTACAAGAATTGGACTTTATGTATAATATTCTATTAGTGTAGTATGATAAGTGGGTCCTAGAATGCTTCTATCACACAATATGGGTAATAAAGTTGAATTGTCAATGTGGTTGTATATTTTTTTTTTTTGAAAAAGGTCAGGCTATATTAATTATCAAAATGGAAAAAAAACAAGGAGAAGCTATACACAGGCACAGCGTGGGCCAGGGCTGCTGGCCCCACCGGACAAGGAAATCCCCACCAAGAACACCCGTAGCCAAAAAGACCACCCACCCCCAAGACCAAAATTTCCCGTCAGAAAAGACACCACCCAGGGCGCCCAGACAAAATTTCCCGTCAGGAAAGACTCCACCCAGGGCGCCCAGACAACCTGCAACGACTGCAGGCAGTCGAGAGACGCGTCCGGTCCTTATTGGTCGGCCATCCTGGGCTGCTGATTTCCCTCCGCCCTGCGCCGTCTATATTCGCCGATGATCTGGGCGATGCCGGTCCTGCGTGAACTGGGGGCGTTTGCCACCCAAGCCTGCATAAGGATGATCGGGGTCTGATTCCCGAGAGATGCAGAGGTGCCAGCATTCCGTTCCTGCCTCTCCTTCTTGTGAAGCTGTCCAGGGCTCGTCCACGCCGGGGCTTCATCGTGGGGGAGGGTTCCCGTCGTGTGAGGTGGCCCCCCCGTGACCCCACCACGTTTGCGTCTGCTGCTGTAAGGAAGGTTTGGAGGTGGGTGGAGGAGCCATTGCTGAGGCAATTTCCGTCCAAAGAGTCCGCGTCTTGCTGACCAAGGTGCTCACTAAGGGGATTGCGGTGCCGTTAAAAATGCAGTCATTCCTGGCCCGCCACAGGACCCAGAGCGCCGCCAGTGTTGCCGAGTTGCTAGAGAATTGCAGAGAGCGAAGCCCCGCCGTTCGCCACATCTGTTTAGTTATGTGGCACTCGAGAACAAAATGCTGCTGAGTCTCAACCTGCTGATTGCACATTGGGCACAGATTGTTGATTGCCATGCCCCGGGCCTGCAGCACAGCACGGACCGGGAGTGCCTGATGCAGAATCAACCACCCAAAGGCTTTAATTTTTTCGGGAAGAATGCCTTTCCACAACCGCTTTCAGCATGGGTCGGCCGGGAACAGCTTCTGCAGGAGCTGCCGGGGGTGCAGGTGGATCTCATCAACGCTGTCCATCGCTCTAACCTTAGCGCAGAGCTGTCTCCAAGTGTTGGAGTCAGAGGCTGCTGCCGTCCAGGGACTGTATTTTTCCCTCAAGATTTGCACCCAGAGGGAAGGGTCCTCGGTGTCAGTGGTCAAGCGTCGGAGGAGCCTATGCCGGCCCAGGGCCACTTCCAGGGAGAAGGGGAGGAGACCCCCCCCCCCCCCCCCCGCATACCGGGGTCGCGCGATTTTTGGCCATGCCAACAGATGCATCCTATTTCCTCCCTTTTAGCTAGACCAAACAAAGTTGAGAATAATCTGGTCAATCTTGGCAGTGACGCCGAGGGGCGGGGACGCCACCGAGGCCGCGAACCGCGTCATGGCCCCCAACACTGAGGACGCCAACACCATCTTCCCTTTACGCGTCAGGAAATTATTTGTCCAGTGAGCAGCACGCTTCTGCAACCTTGCAATGAGCGCCTGCCAGGTTTGCTGCCTGTGCCAGTTATGCATAGGCTTCTGCAACCTTGCAATGAGCGCCTGCCAGGTTTGCTGCCTGTGCCAGTTATGCATAGGAATGCCCAGGTAAGTTGCATCAGCTGCCCCCGGGAGAATCCCCAGGAGTTGGACGATTTTGCTGCACACGGATGGGTGAGTGTGGGTGAAAAAAAGCGCAGATTTCCCTGGGTTGGGCTCCAGGCCAGTCTCCCGGTGCAGCCTGTCCAGCGCTTTCAGAATCGCCCTGGCCTGCGGAACAGCGCCCCGGGTGTAAATCATGGTGTCATCCGCAAAGTGTGCAGAGAGGCAGTGGATGCCGTGGACATTCAACCCCATAACTCCTTCTTCCGTACAGTACGTTTGCAGGAGGTCCATCAAAATCAGGAAGAGGAGCGGGGACAGAGGGTCTCCTTGACGCAACCCACGGCCAGTCCCATGAAAGCCCCACAACTGCCCATCGATATCGATCGAGAACCGTCCGCCACGCTGGATCTGCAGGCAGAGGTCTACGAAAGCCGGGTCCAACCCTTTAGCGAGCAGGACAGACCTCAAGGCTGTCCAACTAACAGAATCGTAAGCCTTCGTAATGTCCAGCTTGATGCACAGGCCCGGAAGTTTGGCAGTCTGAAGGGAGTGCTGGACCTCTTGGAGCAGCAGGACCTGGTCCTGCAGGTGGCGTCCCTTCAAGAACGCAGCCTGGTGCTTACCCACAAGCCGCGTCATGAGCGGCTGCAGTCTAGCCACCAGCAGGCGGGAGAAAAGCCGCATTAGGGAGTTACAGACCCCAATGGGGCGAAAATGGCCAGGGGATGTGGGATTTTCCGTCTTCGGAAGTAGCACCACGCGCAAGCAGTTAATTTCATTTCGCACCTGTCTCCTTGCCAACATGTGATTCAGCGTGTCCAGCAGGTTTTGTCCCAGAACATCCTCGAAAGTAGCGAAAAATTCTATGGGCCAGCCGTCCGGTCTAGGAGCCTTGTTTACAGGCATTCCCTTCAGCGCCGCGTGCAGCTCCTGGCGCGTGAAGGGCCTTAGGAGCTGGAAATTATCAGCCGGGTTCAGAACTCTGGCCACTGGAACTGAAACAGGGTTCGTTAGCTGCCATTCCCACACCTGCCGCTAGTAGTGTAGGAGGCTGTCAGCACACGTCAGCGACTCGCCTTGCAGGAGGCGCTGAAGCGGTCCATTACGGGAGCCGCGGTGTGCCTTTGCGGCAAAGAAGAAGAATTTTGTGTGCCGGTCCCCTGCCTGCAACCACTGAATCCTTGCCCTCTGCCGCCAGTATTCCTCCTCCTCCTGGTGCAAGATCTGCAGCTCGGCCTGGAGGGCCAGCTCCTCCGCGGTAAGGTCTGCCCCACCCCCTTGCTGCTCCTGCAGCAATTGGATGGCCTGTAGTTTGGCCTGCAACTGGCTGCGCCCCACCTTGAAACGGTATTTCTCGGAAGGGGCGGTATTTTGAATTTGCCGTTTCAACGTTCGCAGGCCATTCTTGAGAAATTCGCGCGGGTCTCCCCAGGCGCTATACGGCTGCCAAATGTCGTGCACCAATTTCCCAAGCCACCGCATGCGGAGCCAGGAGCGCTCAAAACGGAAAATTCTCGGTTTCTGGAACCCACCCCGCTCCAGTTTGCAGAAAATGGGCCGGTGGTCAGAGGCCATGCGGGCACCACCGTACGCCTGAAACTCCCACTCGTTCAGCAATTTCGCGCTGGCCCAGATATGATCAATTTGGGATTGGACCCGCGCAGCACCTTGCCTGTGGTTGCTCCACGTGTACGCGGACCCGGGAATTTCCATATCGTTCAGATTGTATTGTTGAAGCAGGGCGAGCATCTCAATTGCCCCTGGGGGCTCAGCCGAATTATTACCTGTCTTTTCCCAGGTGAAGAGCCTCTGATTAAAATCACCGATTAAAAGCCAGCTGGCCTTCCGTGGAACAAGCCCCGCAACCCTAGAGAGCTCCTGCAAACGCGTCGACCACCCTTGGGCACCGTACACATTAGTGAGCCAAACGTTCTGGCCAGGCAGATGTATCGTAATGCTCCAGTCTGACATGTCCTGGACATGCGAGGCCGCTTTGGTCAGGATCGCGAGCCCCCCCGCTCGCCCCCTGCTGGGCGCCAGGTGGCTGTGCCACCCCGGCCACCGAAGAGTCTGATCCTCCGTTTCCTTTAGCTGCAATTTTGTTTCCCGCAGACATACAATGTCACAGTTTTCGTCCCTTACCAAACAATGCAGGGTATGGCGCTTGTAGGGGGTACCCTGTCCGCTGTAGTTCCAGGACAGGATCTTCATGGAGACCAGGATCGTTGGCACACCTCCTGGAGTGTGGGTTGCACTCCCAAATCAACGTACAGCTGCGTGGCCTTCTGCCGGCTAGTGAGGCTGTCCGGTCTTCCGCTCTTTGCCGTGTGTATGGACACCGGCATTCCCGGTGTGCGATGGCTCCGCATCTCCTTGGTGGGGGAGCAGGGCCTCGCTGACCCCCGACTGGTATTAATCCAGTCCGTGACCGGAGGCGGTGATAAAACCTCTTGGATCGAGCCCGCCCCCCCTCCCTGGGTGTGCAGGGTGTTCCGTCCTGGCCCTGCCACGGTTCAGCCTCTGCCAGAGAGGTCGTTGGTTGTTTTCCCGCGGAATGCTGCGCACCAGGCCCCATAAGCGCCGAAATATAAGATTTACTTACCGCCTTGGCCACGGTGTCCTGTCCCGGCCCCTGCAGCTCCGCCAGCTCCGCCTGGCGAGCACTCAGCATGATTGGTTCCCCCTGGAGGGGCCCCCCGCCAGGCGCAGCGTTGGTGGCACCCATCGGGGCAGCGCCCAGTCCTTGTCGTCGAGCTCTCCCTCTGGGTGCTGGCTGGTTCTTGTGGGCCACACGGCCTTTCTTCCCAACGACGTACCAGCCGTCGTCAGGCGTAGCCGTGGACCCTGTGGGGCGTCTCTGGTTATTCCCCGGTCTCTGCTGGGCCTGCGTCCCCCACTGGTTCTCGTACAGAACCTGTATCCGTTCCTCCCCGAGGTCCGTGACAAGAACCAGCTCTTTGACAGGTTCCTGGGCAAGGAGAGGTCGCCAGACGCAGAACCTTGCGAACCTCAGGTGGTCGAAAATGGCCATGGGGTGATCAAACTTGATGAAATCACCAAGTAGCGCCGCCAGCGACCGCAGGAACTCCGGTGCCCAGTACTCGAGGGGGAGGCTGTAAAGCCGAACCCAGACCGGCGCACGGGCAAAAAGCGCCGGATCCCGGTGGGCTCCAGGACGCCAGGGGGCCAGGGCCAACCCGTGCGCCCCGTAGAACTAGGGTCCGCCCACCAAGACCTGCTCACGGTCCTCCAGCAAGGTGAAGCCGAACAAGAGGCGGTCGTCCGCCAGGCAGGAGACCGTCACCGAGTCCAACCCCCACGCGTTCCGAGCCCAGCGTCGGATCAGGTCGATGCGAGGACGAGCCCCATCGGACACAAACTGGCCAATGAGACTGCGTTCCAGCCTCCCCAGCACTTCAGCGTCAGGTCCAGCAACTTTTATTCTGATTTCTGTACCAACTTTGGAGCATTCGCCGAAGTTGCTAGTCGTCCGCGGCTCCCCCTCCGGTCCGCTCGCTGCCACACCCGCTAGATCTGCTCCTGCTGCCGCGGACGCTCCACTCTCAGCTCCCGTTGCAGAAGTAGCAGTCACAGTCCCTCCCGTTGCAGCCGCTCCCCCGTCGCTCCAGCCATCGCTTCCGCTCCCGTCGCTCAACCTACACCAATGTGGTTGTATATTACTCTAGTACAATGTATTACATTCTTGTAAATCATACTATGATATTAAACAATTTTTTTTTTTTTCACTTTAAGATGCTAGTTCACAATCATCTAATCTTGAAATAGAAGTTCTATTAATTCACCAATTCTTCATAGCTCTTTAAATTAAAAAATAAAATAAAATAAAAAGACAAAAATAATTTTTTTTAATAATAATTGAAGCAAGGAATATAACAAGTTTTCAAAAGTGTGAAGCCACTATCCAAAGCCCAAAGAATTAGAAGTTTTTAACAAATGACCTTGTACATGACAATGCTATATGTAATAATTGCTTACTAGTTGTAGGATACACTGTTAATGAATTATGTGTTATACTACCATTGTCTATTTTTTTGCCACCTTTTAGAAACAATAAAAGCCATTAGCATATATGATATAAGGTTGCATAAAAATATGGAACAATAATTAAGCTTAGTCTTTTCTTAATAATTATTTGAAAAGATAATGAAAAATGAAAAAAATTACAGCCATCTTTAACTAGAACCTTCTATATATATAAGCCTTGGTGTTCTTCTTAACATAACTATTCATAATAGCTTAAGTTTTAAAAAGATTCTTGAAGATGTTTAGCATCCAAAGAACTTTTTTATTTATTTTTTCTTCAATCTTCTCTTTTTCATTTTAAAGGATAAAAAGGATCATTATTTGCAACCACAGTCCTAATCTTTCTAAGAAAGATCCTAAGAGGATCAATAGATGAGGACATAGAAAAAAACAATTAAATGACAATCATGTTGCTCATCAATCAATTTTAATCTCATTGTATGGAAGAGCACACAAATTTCCCTTTGAAAAGTAACAAATCAACTATCAAATGATTTCCTATCTTTTTTTATAACATTATATTCATTGGATAGAAGCTTCTAATCTTCTAGGCTATGGATTATAGTTTCACATATTTATAAGTTACATTTCTTGTTTGAATTTTCAATTAATAGAATTACTTTTATTTAAATTTTTGAAGCAAGTAAAACAATAAAAAAAGAAAGGAAAAATATATATCTTACATAAGAACAAAGAAAGATATTCAATAATTAGTAATTAGGATTAATTTGGCTTCTAATAGAGTAGAGTCATGAAAATAAGAAGAATCATGAAAGAGAATTCATTTGAACTATTTTATGTAAGGTAGGTTAGATGATGAGGATGAATTCTTAGTTCTTTAGAATACAATGTTAAATTTGTATAAAATTACCTTTTTAAAGGTCCACATATCATTAATAAAGTCATAGGTCTTACCTAGTAAGTTACACTTCAATGACAAGAATTCTAACTATACCTTATATCTCAACATAACATGAATTTCAATATTGCTATTTGAAACTGAATTTTAAATTTTTACTTAAATTTTATTA
Source organism: Gnetum montanum (assembly GCA_015680685.1). Classification (NCBI taxonomy): domain Eukaryota; kingdom Viridiplantae; phylum Streptophyta; class Gnetopsida; order Gnetales; family Gnetaceae; genus Gnetum; species Gnetum montanum. The sequence continues at coordinate 499,761 of MNCI01005876.1, forward strand.
ATAAATATTTACATATTCTTTTCATGTTAAAGAGCACTAGATTATATAGAAGTAATCAATACATAAATGATTTGCTAAATCAATAAGACATTAACATTTTATATTAAAATATTGAATTGATAGTGATTAAACTTTAAGTTTATATAAGGACTCCCATATCTTATGCCATTCATAATTTCATTTAAAAATAATGAGGCATTAGGTATAACAATTGTTTCAAGCAAATAACACTGGTACCCTATGTTGAAGTTAACGTTAGCTATAAGGACCTATACTCATGTTAAATGTATTTAAAAATAGGTGCACGGTCGTCTCAATCAATACTGTTTGGCTTGCTGCAGTTTGACTGTAACGAACCCCGGTCTACCGTAACAACTCCCTGTCGCCGCATGAATGATAAATGGGCAAGTTGCGTTGTTGGAGTTGCGCTGAACTGAGCAAGTGTTTCAAGTTTCAACTCATTGCGAAAGATATATAATCGTGGAATATGCAAGATATATGCTAAACCTGCTTGACATATGCCGCACACATGTAACCCAAAAAAACAGCATACCTCCATATTCTCAAGGCCAAGATGCTTTCCAGCATCTTCTAGATCATCCAGGGAAGGTGACTTTGCTTTATGATCAAAGTTGCAATAGTGAATAAGGTACTAGCAAACGGCCAGATGCACATTCTAAAGGGGAAGAAAAGAAAAAGCATTCATCATATTCTTACCACGTCAGGTCTGATTTAATCCTTGGTGCGAGACTTTTCTAGATGCCTTGATTGAAGAATGTACTGTTTAGAATATCTATCTTTTATGTTACTTGCATTCATGGTTGTTTCTGGCTGTAAACTTGTAATTCATTACGAGAAAGTGCAGATCTTCTGCAAGCAACCTTCTTCTAACAGAAGAAGCAATGCGCCAAAATGATGTTGGTGCGTTGGTGTGTTTATCTGCCATAGGAGAACTATTGTCTCGCTAACCTATGCATATGGCACCATATTTCCATGCACCTTACTGATGAGATTTCTGTTAAGGTGCAATGGAAGATCGGGCTTTTGGTTTTTATTAAAATGCATCAGTTTTTGAAATATATTATCAACTCATGCTTGGACAAACTTTGAGCATTGGAATAAATAATCTTGACTTACAACCCATTGATGAACCACATCTAGACCTGGTTAGGTGCTTCCGTTATTTGGTGATAAGCCGGGCTAGCCGTATTCTTGGAGGTAAGGTTTGAGAAAGGAAAACATATATAAAGATATAGAAACTTATGGACTAATGGATATGTTAAATACTTTCTTTAATCTCAACACTTTCTAATTCATGTCTTAACATATTAACCATGTACCAAAACCCTAATAATTCAATTAGAATAATTGATATAAGTAAAAATCATATCATATACTCTTGTATTAAATTGAATAGTGAACTATGCTACTACACAAGATAAAAACTTGATCTACAAATTGGACACTTAATCTCAACATCTACAAATTAGAGACTTAATCTCAATCTCATACTGACGTCTAGCTCAACATAGCTATAGCTTGTAATGGAAGGAAAGGTAAAGGTAGAATAAGTTGGAATGTAAGGTGATAAAGTATAAGGAATCCAAATGTTCTTGAACCCTTATTATAAGTTGGAAAGCATATATTCCAAGCTAGACATTCCTAGTAGATATCATTGTAATTCTTAGAGACTAGTTTACCCCCCAATTTTATAATGTCACTAATTGTTATCTCTTATAAAATAGCTAATGACTAGGTATTTTCTTTTGAATCCAATCTCAGTTGATATTACAAGATTTCTGAAATTGTAACCATTGACATATGGATGAAGCTCAAATTGGCTATGCCTTGATTACATTGTGTCGGTATTTCCTTGGTCACTATTGGTAAAAAAGGTTAAAACTATTATCCATAATTATCTAATAAATAGAATGTGATCCCTAGACTTACTGTTCTATACCATAGTTACTGACTTGATGAAATTTGGAAATCTATATGTAGTTGGTAGTCACTACCTATGATATGATTAGTAACAAAGTAAAAAACCTTCCAAAGCATCATATTTCATTCCTAAGGAAATATTCACACATAAACCTATAATTAGCATAATTTTATTATGGCTCGCACTATTTTAACATAAACTATTAAACAATTTTTTAAAGCCTACTCATGAAAAACATGAAAACTATGATCTCATCATAGCCTCAAATGTGCATGTTGTTAGACTTAGGTAATATAGTATGAAAATGGATTATTATATAAAAAGAAATGCATGTATCAAACAACCAAATAATCAATTCATATAACCAAATTATATCCAAGTGATAAGCATATTTCTAAGATGAACTCTATATCTATAAGCATTGACTTATTTAAATTAAAGTATACATTGTGTAATGCAAGCCTCTATTCAAGTTCAAAGACATTGAAAATGATTTTTTACTTAGATATTATCTCTTTGTTTATCCCTATAAGGCACAACTTAAACTCTTATAATGTCCAACAACAAAATGGTTCTATTAAATAATATCATACTATGAAAAAGAGATAAAATTTTAAAATTTTAAATGAGCAACATGTCCCCACGAAAAATACAATGGTAAGTAAACTAATAATAAAAACATTATGGCCTATTCCTCAACAAGTAAAAGTCACATTTATATATTTCTTCGTTGCTTTCTTATACAATAGCCACATTTGACAAGTAAAACTTTTTAGCAAAGAATAAAAATATAACATATAGAAACTACAATTTACTTACATAGAGGTGATTTAAATGAACCAAAAGTTCCTTATTAAAGATATTAAACATTTAAAACAAATTAATTCCAACAACCACATTACTATAATAAACATTAGAAAATTGACTAGCTTAATAGACCTTGTAATCCTCCATACTCCTAGACTATTCTTCCTTAGACAAATATGTGCCATCATCTTTCAGATGGTAAGACAACTATTCTAGTATCTTCAACCAAGTGTCCACATCATCGAAGCACTCCTAAATTTCCCTCTTTCCTCTTTGGTATTCATCTTGGAGATTAGAAAAAACTCCTAGGATGTTCTCTAGTGTTTGATGGAATATATTATTGCTTGTCAAGTTTGATTCATGAGGTTTGTTGTGACATGTAGGATCCTAACATTAGTAGTTGTAGGATTATCACCAAAGTAATATTAAGATAAGTTACATAACATAGTTGTTTTCATTGAATGTTCTAGATTTTAGTCTTTTCCTTGATTACTACTTCCTTGTAACACAACAATGCATGAATTAAAAATGGAAAATAAAGATTCATTTGTTTTTCCTTCCTTACCATTTTTTCTATGTGTAGATGAGGCTATATGAATTGCATTCATAGTAAGGCATAATTTAGTAATTCATTTTCACTAACCGTAATCATTAAATACATAGTAGGTATAATCACATGACTAGTATGTAATATAAGATCATATTAGTCATTAACATTCGATGTAGCATCCTCTACTTCTATGGTATCTACTTATATTTGGCCCATTTTCATGTGTGTGGCCCTTAATCCAAAGAACTTGTACATGGCTAGGAGATCATAACATTTTTCTTTGGTAATGTAGTAGCTAAGTACCATCTTTTACCTTCGATCAACAATCCTAACATAGCCTAAAAATCAACCTCAATGAAGTTATGATGATTGTCTCTAACCAGGAATTCTAGTAGCAAAGTTAATGATCCTTCTTCCATAGCTGTGGTTTCATCGATGGCTATTTTCGTCATTAGTAGAAACTATTAGAATTCCCTAATAACATAGTATCTTCTACATGGGAAAATTAGGGTTCCCAATCCTTGTATACCTAGTAGTACTAGTATTTTAGGATTGGTTGCATTAAACCAGTTGCTAAAATCCACTTCATGGTAAGTGAGGGTCCTCTTGATTAGCCTCTTTATTTGTTGTTGGTGATTCTCTAAGTGTTCTTCTACTGCCAATATGATTTCTAAATTTTCAAAAGAATTCCTTGCATGTTGATGATATGACAATTTAAAATTTTTATCACTGATTTCATCATATGCTACTGGAGAAAAGGATGAAAGCCTACAATAATATTCCATACCTCAGAGCTTTTGGACATGGTGATTATGGTTTCTATGTTTAGTTTTATCTCCCTCATGTGTGTCTAATTTGGATTTTTATCCTTCTCATTAGTACTCAATTTGCAAATTGCATTCACTATCATGGGTTTATTCTTTTTTCTTAATCGAAAAATCCTAGTCAGTAGCTATTTTGATATCATCCACTACTAGCAAAGATTATATTGTTTAATTTCCAAAAATTCTAGTCACTAACCATTCCTTATACTATGACTAGTAGTAATAGTTTATTTCTTTAGTTATAAAGAATAATTTGTCACTATGGGTAGCTAAAGTTTGATAAATAGCAATTTTTATTTTTCGTATAATTTCAAAATAATGTTAGTAACAATAGTTTTTTCCTAGCGATACCTAGTAACTTCCATAATTTTTATTCTTTTCCCTTCCTATCTTTGAAATATAAGAGATTTTTAATTCTAGGTTATTTTGCTAATAAACTGAGCTATTATTTTGCCCAAGTTTATTTGCAGTTTTTATGTTCATATATCAAAAGATAAATACTTTAGATAAAGGTTAATTAGATTTTGCAATTAGTTGAATGTAGCCTAATATAAATCAAGACCACATCCTCATAAAGTTTTCCTTGCATTAAGTTTTTAGCTTACAACCTCTAGGATTATCTTATTTCTTGTCTTAGGGAATTTAAATACATTAACTTAAAGATCATTTTCTAACTTTATCTTGAACTTACCCCATCATAACCTTTTAGATACTTATGATAAAGAGGTCTTGATGGATATTGGAAGTCACTTATCATCACTTTGGAGACTGAGAACTATCTCATATTTCTAACTGTCAACCCATCCATCCAAAGATTTAAAAATTTGAAAGTTGATTCTTTGTTGTCTCTTCAAATTTATATTCTAACCATTACTTAATGTGTTCGGTTTATATGAAGGGGTTCTATTTCTATGATGTAAGGAAACCAAAGTCATTGGAGAAAATCCTTACACTTGTTTTCCTAAAAAAAAAGTATCATTTCCTCACTATTCCTAACTTCAAAATAGAGTCGTGGTAGTTTGAGATGAAAATTAAATGATAATTTATTCCATTTGAGGATCAAGTAATAAGTATAATAATAATAAATTAAAACATGAAAGAAGACTAGCTATATACTAAGTTACTTGGAATTGAGATCTTTTTCTACTTAGTATATAAGGAATGTATGAAATTCCCATATTAGTGATAAGAATAAGACTAACATATCTACTTACTTTTTATCTCATTATCATTTATTTTATTTTGAAATTTTAGGTTATTAAAATTTTTCTAAGACCATGAAGACATGACAAGTATTTATCCCTACTAAAAGCAATTGTCATGAATGCACTTGTTACTAAGTATAGCCTAGCCTTATATTTAAAAGATAATTCTCTTCATGTCAACCACAAAGGAGTAAAGATCCAACTTAGCTTTTGGATTGGTTTGCTTGTATGAGTGTTGATTTGCTTAATTACTTCATTTATACTTTTTTTTGTCTTTTTTTTCATGACTAGGGGATATATTTAAATTATTAGTAGTAACCACTATACCTATCAATTCATGAGATTCTTGTGAAAGTTGGTAGCTTTGCTTATAGTTGTAGGTTCTTCTAGAGTGCAAGTAAATAATACTAATAATAAATTTGAAAATAGAACTTCCTCAACCATAAGATTCTTGTGGGAGCCATTGTGTTTGCAAACATTACAAGAACATTATACCATGTACATTGAGCCTATGAGCCATAAATATTAACCCATCCATTTGAAATAACTAATTATATAAAAAATTGTTTAGTCAACCATACTCTCACATAAAAATATGATGAGGTATATTGTTTATAACAAAAGATGAGAACATAAGATAAGTGTTTATATTTCTAATATAGGAAAATGTTTATTATCAAAAAATAGAAAGACTTAGACTACTATATTTTATTGAGATGAATATTTCTAAACTAACAAAGCAACTAGAACCCTCTAGCAATATCAAAATAAGATGTCAATAAATTGTAATTACTATATAATATATAAATACTACTGTATACTAATACTCATGTTTATTATGCTCATGGTTATACATTTTAAGTTCATTAACTTAGCCTAAAGCTAGATCCAAGTTAGTTTATATGATAACAGAGGCTTCATTATTAAATTAATTTAAATCATGTTCAATTGATATGTGTTGGATTTGTGCATCATAATTTTGATCCTTTACCAACTATTCCTTCTTAAGAATATCCTGTGTTGTGTTGTAGGATTTGAGTCATTATCCATTAATAAAAAAAAGATTTCTTTATCTTGTTTAAAACTTATATTTGGACACTTTTGGTAGTGTAAGTTTTCTTAATAGAAAAAGGATTCTTTCATTTAGTGATAAATTTTTAAGAAAGTTTTTGTAGTTGTTGTTATCTTTGATGAAATTTCTTATAAGAGATGGATTGATCATGTCTTATTTTTATTTATTTCTTACTAATTTTTTGCTTATTAATAGCTTCTACCCTTATTTCATCTAATTTTTGTAGTAGATGTATACATGTAGTTATATTTAGTTCTTCATCTAGGCCAATGTCTTTAACTAAGTATGTTGATTAATATCTAACTTCATGTAACACCCCACTAACCAAGCTTAGACTAGAAAGGTATTAATTAGAGAATAATTGAATATACAAAAAAACATAAAATTTTGCTTATGAAAAATGTTATATGTTACGAAAAATATCACGCCCCAAAATTTCACACATAGATAATCCAAGTTTAATTATACAATCTTATTACATGGGCATGTGATATTAGAATACTTATAACTAAAGAAATCAATCATCATAGGCATTATAAACCTTAACCAAAATGCATGGTTAAATAATAACACATTGGATTACATTAAGTAGAAATTCTATTATCCATAAATCCTAACTAAATCACATAACCAAGATTGTTCATAGCCTCAAAAGAGAGCTATTAATATCCAACATCACAAAAGCTCAAACACATTATGATCATCATGACAACATGTCAAAATCTAAACACATAAAAAAAAAACTCTAAAGATCTAGCTTCATCACCATTGAACACCTAGCTCCTCCCATATGAATGTACATCCATGCATTCAAGAAAGGATAGAAAACTTCTAGTAGAGCTAACCATCTTAGTGCACCTAGAACAAGCTGATGAATGGGGCACATGCTACACAAGAAGCCATTTCAAGATCCATGAGATTATATACTAGAAAGCCATATCCAAAACCATGATATCCATAAAACATCAAGAGATAAGAAAATCGAAAATCAACTAACATCAATCATCCACAAGAACTCTTGATCTGCAAAGATCTTACTTATCTTGGATGGGAGTGGCCCTCCTCAAGGACTAGTTAACCAATCTCAACTCTCTTGGATGAATTAAATCAAGAAACAAACTCATATGGATTACCCACCCTTTAGTTTTACATCATGAAAAACTAGCCATATGACATTTAGAAACAAAGTTAGTAGACACTATTGGATAGATAGTTTCCCCACAATGCTTTTCCAATGTCATAACCTAAGTGTACTCATAGATGACATGAGTCAAGAAAGGGTACCATCCTTTCCCCCTCCATAATGACTACCCATTAACACTTAGATTTGATCACTTGGGGTATGATCATAAGTAATGTAGTTAAAGTTCTAGAAGTTATCCTAGACTTCCAACAATGCTTACCCATTGATCCCATAAAAATCCATCATTAAGAGATCAAAAAGAGACATCAAACATCAAACATACTCTAGAGATTATGAAAGTAGCATAAAATAGATAAGAGAGATGGTAATCATAAGATGACCACAAAATGCTATGTTTTACCAATTCTAGGTGTTTTCGATGAGTTTCAAAGATGAAACACCATAAAAATTTGGGCTACCACTTCTTGACTACAAATTTGGCTAAGTGTCAAAATAATGGAAATTTTTGTAAATTTCTCTAAGTGTTGGAACCACAATCTCTACTACAGTAGAGTGTAGTTAGCTTCAATGGCCAATCTTTTCCAATTTTGGAAAAGTGTCCAAACAAGGTCAAAATCTGCAAAAATTTTTCTAAGTATTGTGCTACGCTCAGCATTGTAGCTGCTACACTTAGCACTGTAACTGCTATGCTCTAGAGCATAGCAAGCATAGCCAACACACAAATAGCCAGTTTTGTAGAATTTCTCTAGGTGGTATACTATGCTTAGCACTATAGCTGCTACACTCTAGAGTGTAGCAAGTCTAGTCAACACATAAATAGCCTATTTTGCAGAATTTCTTTAAGTTTTGTGCTATGCTCAGCATGTAGCTACTATGCATAGCACTATAGCTGCTACATTCTAGAGTGTAGCAAGCATAGCCAATACACAAATGGCCAGTTTTGCAGAATTTCTCCAAGTGTTATGCTACACTTGGCATCGTAGCTACTATGCTCTACTAGGCTTTAGAGCATTGCAAGTGTAGCCAACACACAAATGGCCAATTTTGTAGAATTTTTCTAAGTGTTGTGCTATGCTCAGCGTTGTAGTAGCTATGCTCTCCACTGCAGCTGCTATGCTCTTTCCACCTACTGCACTACCATGTGGCATTTAATTTACATTTTGGGCTAACCCTAGCCTTATAAATACCCTTGGACCCCCAAATTTTTAGGGGTTGACAGTTGGCACTTTCATTTGGCATTTGGAATTTTGGAATCTTGGCACTTAGCTTAGTAGGCAAATAAGACCCAAAGCACACCACACTAGTAGAGAGGCATAGTTGCACCACATTGTACAACATAGCCCTATTGTAGCCCTACATCACATGGTACATCATGACCCTGTTGTAGCCCTACATTGCACAGTACACCACAACCCCATTGTAGCCTTGCAAAACACCACACAATACACCATGATGGCCAACCTAACATGCACAGTTCATCATGGCAAGCATCAAAGTTCATGGCCTAACATGAGTGAGATTGTGACTACATTTCCACTACAGCTATTATACACTGTGTACCTTCTAAGACCCCTTTAGAGTTAACTATGCTTCCATTAGGGACAATGTTCCATTTCTCTCTCCCATTTTTAGCATTTTCTTGCATTTTTCTTAGTTCTTTTCATACTTTTTTCACATGTTGTCATGCTGTATTATGCTCAAGCAATAGTCTTTGTGGGTTCACACCCTTGTTTCAGTCAAATCCCTTAGCTATGCTCACCCCTATTCCATGGCTACACTCTACACTGAACATTACAAAATAACGCTTTGACACTTAGCATCATTTTGCATTGTTTGCACTTGCATTTTAGCTAACCACATCACCCCCTAGTTGCACCCACCACCTGGGTTAGAATTGACAAAGTTACTATTCAATCAACAATAATGTTTAGGGTGCTCCACCTCCATTTTTAGTAAGGCCCTTGTGTGGAGGCAGGGTTAAGGGTATGCGTCCATTATTCATATGGTGATTCTAGCCACCAACATTTTTGATCATTATAGTTTTTGGTGCTAGAAGGAGGGCCTCACCATTTCTTCTACATTTTTTTATTATTTTCCCGCATGCTCTCTCCACCATTGGTTTGTGTAGATTGGACCCCATCATTGATTCCCTTGGAACCCTACTATACAAATGCCAAAAAGTATCTTTGGAACTTAACCAAAATTTCTCTAAGTGTTGTGCTATGCTCAACACTATAGCTACTACACAAGACACTATAGTTGTTATGCTCTAGAGTATAGTAAACATAGCCAACACACAAATGGCTAGTTATATAGAATTTTTCTAAGTGTTATGCTACGCTCAGCACTATAGTAGCTATGCTCTTCCCACCTACCACATTGCCATGTGGCACTCGATCCACATTTTGGGCTAACCCTAGTCCTATAAATACCCTTGGACCCCCAATGTTTTGGCATTTTAGCATCTTGACACTTAGTTTTGTGGGTGAACGAGACCCAGAGCACACCACACTAGCAAAGAGGCATAGCTATACTACATGGTACATCGTGTCCCTATTGCAGCCCTACACTGCATAGTATACCGCAACCTCGTTGTAGCCTTGCATCGCATGGTACATTGCAACCCTATTGTAGCCTTGCAGAACACTACATGGTACACCATGGTGGCCAACTTGGTAGGCATGGTTCATCACAATGAGCATTAGAATTCATAGCCCAACACCACCAAGACTATGACTACACTTCCACTACACCTGTTGTACACTATGTACCTTTTGAAACCCCTTTGGAGTTAACTACACTTCCATTTGGGATGGTGTTCCATTTCTCTCTACAGTTTCTAGCATTTTCTTGCATTTTTCTTATGTCTTTTCAAATTTTTTCATGTGTCATAATGCTATACTACACTTAGGTGGTAGTCTCTGCAAGTTCACACCCTCATTTTGGTTAAAACCCTGGCTAGACTTGCCCCATATCTATGGCTACACTTTACACTTAGCACTGCAAAACACCACTTTGACACTTAACACCATTTTGCATTGTTTGTAGTTGCATTTTTGTAAATTTCCTATTTGATTAACAAGACCATTTAGGGTGTTACACCTTCATTTCCAGTAAGTCTATCATGTGAAGGTAGGGTTAAGGTTGTGCATTTGTTGATCCCTTGGTGATTTTAGTCATCAACATTTTTGGTCATTATAGTTTCTTGATGCATCTGCAGCAACCAATGTAATGCACAAGGATAACATACCTAAATGAGTGGTTGAAGCCTATAGCCTCCTACAGGATCCTAGGCCCTATGCATCCCCTAATCCAAACCAAATTAGGAAGCAATTGCCCGATCAAGGCACTCCCTTGGCTAAAGATGTGCTAGGAACCTACCTACCCATTGCCTCCACTTTTCATGCATTTTTTAATTTCATTTGCATCACAATAGCCTATGCATTTACATTTTTCTTGCTCACTTAGATCATGCATTTCATTTTATTCATGCATTTCTTACTTTGTTTATGCATTCATTGACTTAGCTTATGCATTGCATTTGAAAAACATGAAAAATGCATAAAAATCATATAACTAAAACTGCAAAAGAACACATGGCTTGAAAGGTCTTAAACTAGCCCATAGCCTAGAATGACTTTAAAATAGTAACCTATGGCCTACCATGGCCTTACATTGGCAACGTACATCGTAGAATGGCATTAAACTATCAGTAATGGCCCAAAATGGCCTTAAACTACTACTGCAGCCTGAAACAACCTAAAACTATCACTCTTCGCATTACTTTCCTTTCATTTGTGCATCTTAACTCTATTTATGATAGGTGTCGGTTGATGTTATTTTTCTAGTTGATTTTTTTATAAGATCTTGTAGGCACATAACATGACTATGCATGTTGCACCTCACACAAGCAAGGTAAGCATTCATCCACCATGATGTAGAAAACTAGCACAATCTGCTATGACTATAAATTGGCACAGATTGTCCTTGGGTCATGACATTAAACTGCACAATAGCTCATCCACTATGATGTTAAACTAGTACACAGTAGTCTACTAGGACTATAAAATAGCACTCCATGATCTTCTAGGACCTTAAACTTGGTTCGCACACTTGCAACATCATTGCCTCCTACCATTTTGCTAATCTTTTGGAGCACCTACCATCAATGCAACCTTTGGAAGACTTGCAACATCATCATCCTAGCACTTTTACTAGCTTCTTGAGCACTTGAAATTGGCAAAACATTTGACACATTTGTAGCATCTTCACATTTGGCATGTGCACTTGCATTTCATGCTATGTTGTTTTCTTGTCTTCTCAAAGTTGTGTTTCCAAGACAAAGCCTTGGAGGTAGTCGTTCAAAGATGCATCTCATTGTAGTAGCAAGTTGCCACATCATCCAATGTGCATGATTGGACTATTTAAGCCATTTAACAGTGCACATCCCCCTCATCCTTTTATAGCACATCCACTCTTTCATCCCAATAGCCTCTTATCCCTCACATACTCACGATTGCACATCCCTCTAATGCATACACACTATGATGCATATAGCATTCTCTTCATGTTAACTATAGAATCCAAGGTGGATGTAATGCAACTTGTCTCATGGGGAGGCTCTATTGGCAGGTCAAAGCCCAAGCGAATGTAACACAACTCATCCTAGGGAGGAAACACTTATCCTATAGGCATGATGCAGTTGTGTCAAAGTAAAGCCTATCTTATGGCATGTAGTCCACCTGATGATAGGCATCTTGTAGCTAACATTTTTAAAAAAGTAAGAAATGATAAAAAAGAAAAAAAAAACAAAAAAGTGGGGGTAAAACATGCCCCAAAAAAATCTAGTAAAGCTATAATTTTACAACTAGTCCAACCTTGAATCGATATTGACCTTCTCATATGCATTTTGACGAGAGGTCAATGTCTTAGGAGCAAGTCACCCTAGTGCCATGGTCACTATTAGCCATGTTGACTTCACATCTTGCATCATGATACATTATTTGCATTTCATCTTCCCAGTTTGGATTTCATCTCCTTCTATCATCCCTAACACATTACCTACACTCCTTTCCCTTAGCATATCATTATTCATAGCACTCTTTAATATGGTGAAACAACACTTGATCTAGTACTGACAAGTGATGTTTGTGCCATGCTTGTTGTGGTGTTTTGCAATTCTTTGTTGTCTCTTGGGCCACTTCTTCAAACTTCAATAAAGAGGGGCCAATGAGACACCATAAAAATTTGGGCTACCACTTCTTGACTAGAAATTTGGCTAAGTGTCAAAATGATGGTACTTTCCACAAATTTGTGTAAGTGCTAGAACAATGAAATTTTTCTAAGTGTTGTGCTACACACAACACTGTAGTGGCTATGCTCTCCATTATAGCTACTATGCTCTTCCCACCTACTGCACTACCACATGGTGCTTGATCCACATTTGGGCTAACCCTAGCCTTATAAATACCCCTAGACCCCCAATGTTTTAGGGGTTGGCAGTTGGCACTTTCATTTGACATTTAGCTCTATGGAAAAATGAGACCCAGAGCACACCACATTGGTAGAGAGGCATAGCTACACCGCATGGTACATCATGGCCCCATTGCAGCCCTACATTGCATGATATACCATGGCCTTGTTGCAGCCTTGCACTTCACGGTACATTGCAACTCCATTATAGCCCTACAGAACATTGCATGGTACACTACAATGACCAACCCAGTAGGCACGATTCATCATGGTGAGCATCAAACTTCATAGCCCCACATCACTGAGACTATGACTATGCTCCCACTATGCCTATTGTACATTATGTACCTTCTAAGGCCCCTTTGGAGTTAACTACGCTTCCATTTGGGGCAGTGTTCTAGTTCTCTCTCCTATTTCTAGCATTTTCTTGCATTTTTCTTATGTCTTTTCACATTTATTCACATGTCATCACATTGTATTATGCTTGGGCAGTAGTCTCCATGGGTTGACACCCTCATTTTGGTCAAAACCCTTGGCTATGCTTGTGCTTGTTATATGGCTATGCTCTACACTTAGCATCACAAAACACTACTTTGACATTTAGCACCATTTTGCATTGTTTGCACTTACATTTCGACTAACCATGCCACCTCCTAGTTGTACCCACTGCTCTAATTGCAATAGGCAAAGTCTCTACTTGATCAACGAGATTGTTTAGGGTGCTCTACCTCCATTTCTAGCAAGGCCATCACAGAGAGGTAGGGTTAAAGTTGTGCATCCATTGATCCCTTGGTGATTCTAGCCATCGACGTTTTTGGTCATTACAAAAAACTTCAAGGTGTCTTGAGGTCAAAGGGGACTTGTTTGAACACAAAATGAAACTTTAGATCTTAGTTTGGGGAGATTTTTGAATAGTCCTAGCAAGTGAGCTGCCTTGTCCTACTAGGAGGCATCTTTGATGCGATGTCTTTAGTTCAAAAAAGACATCCCTTACAAGATGTCTCCTATGAGACATCTCCTTCTTTAGCAAGACATCTTTGAAAATATGTCTTATTCACTAGAGAGACATCTCTAGAAAGATGTCTTCTCCACTAGAGAGATGTCTTTTGCAATTTCCAATACTTCTGGAAATATATCTTCCTAACCTTCAAACATTTCATTTGATTGGGAAAAGTGCAAAACAACTACAAAAGATCACCAAAAGAAAAAAATTCATTAGAGTCTTCAAAAACATGGATGATAAAGTTGGTAAACACAAAGAAATAATAGGAACATTGAAAATGAACAAAGGAAAATAAAGCTTGGGCTGGTTACTCTACCTCAACAAACTATGTTATAATGGAGGTTGGATTGCAATACACAAGTTGAACACCAAGGAATCTAATAACAAGAGAGGATGAAATCACCAACAAGTAAGAGCAATTGATGTTAAAGGAAGATGGAAACTCATAATTAAATACTATATTACACCTCTAGCTAATATAGCAACAATGGTTTACAATGAGTTATCTCCAAAAATCATATAGATGATAAAAGAAAAAAATTAATAATAGTTTGGTAGTAATAGTAAATCTTCAATTCTCATAGTAAAAGGAAATAAAAGCAAGTATTATGCAAGTTTATTAAAATATGATATTTTTTCAAAACTTCATATTCAAGTTCACACCATGTGCCACCTTCCATTGACCTATTCTTAGAAAGAAACACTATGCAATTAGTAGCATCTAAATCCAAAAGGTAAATAAAAATAATATTAACAAAAGGTGCTATTAGATACCAAAATAATAATTTAAAAGAGGAATATTTCAAAATGGAAAGATCATAAAAATATTAGGTAGGTTAAATAAAAGATTACTAAAAGATTTCACTATACATCGAAGCATAATTATTAATGTTCTAAAGGTAATGAGATCAAATCCTCCATAAGATTTAATTCAACAAGGTTTAATGAAAGCTAAAGATAAAATAGGGGATTAAAAATATGGGTTGGTACAAAAAAGATAATAAGAAAAGAGGTAAGCATCCATCAAATAGGCACGTAGGGGTATAAACACACTTCTGTAAGAATGGATCAAAAACATTACAGAAGATAAGTACTTATAGAAGAATAAGTACACTTCTGTAATACACACTTATTGTCAAAAAACACAAAAGAAATAAGTCCTAAGACTAAGTACAGAAGATAATTTACAAAATACTCCATTATGGATTTTGATTTAGCCATTAGGTAACTAGACAGTGATCCACAAGTGGCACCTACAAGCAAAGAGATAGCACCAAAAATACAAACATACGTATATCAATATCAAATTTTAAATAATAATCAAATTAAAATATTCAAAAGAAAATAATAGAAAATAGGCTCCATTACTACTTGTTAAACCTAACCAAAATGACATTAAATAAATAATCCTTACTAACAAAGGTGAGCCACATAAGTGTTTGACTCCTTACGAAGAAAAATAACTTACATAAGCATTAAAAAGATTATTAGAACACCTACCAAGAACGATGACCCATGCAGGCATTGCTAAGCTAAATCCAAAGCCAAATAACATAAATACCAAAATATAATATATAATATAATAATTAATCCATGGGTGATGGGGATATATGCCTAACTCACTTAATGAGGTTAAAGTGAGGTCTAAAGTCAAGAAATTTGTTACCAAGAAAATATTATAAAATGGTAAAAAAATTTCTAATACTAGAAAATGTAGAAAAATTATAATAATGGAATTTAAGCTTCTAGAGTCCACTCAAAATTGCTAAAATCCTAAAAAACATCATTAGTGATTANCGTCCACTCAAAATTGCTAAAATCC
The DNA here is from genome assembly GCA_015680685.1 of Gnetum montanum. Lineage (NCBI taxonomy): Eukaryota > Viridiplantae > Streptophyta > Gnetopsida > Gnetales > Gnetaceae > Gnetum > Gnetum montanum. Next base: position 515,602 of record MNCI01005876.1, read on the forward strand.
TAAAAAACATCATTAGTGATTATTTTTAAACTTTTAGGCAATCTTGAAAGTTCTAGACACTATGTTTTTTGATTTTTTCTCATTATCTTAATTTTCTATTGCATGGAGGTTGGAGATCACTTTTTAAAAGTTTCTTGGTTTTTCCTACATAATTAAAATATGACATCATAATACATTGCAATTTGTGTTATGTCCTATGATGAAGTTCACAATGGATTGGTAAGGGATATTTGGGTATGTGTTAGCAAGTTAAGAAACATTTTGTTTTAGGCCATGAGTATGTGGCATTGTTTTGGGGGTTAAAATATGAATTACAACTCAAAAACCTAGCTCTACAGCTGAAAATTTTAATGGAAGAGAAACAAGATGAACATTTGATCCAGATGCTAACTAACATCTCATGCATTATAATAAATGTCAAAAATACTAGAACTTAAAAAATATTAATAAAATAATCAACTATGAATATTAGGCATTTCATCAAATAATTGCTAAACAAAAAGAAATTAACTAAAACATATGCACATGAAAAAAAATATATTAAACCCTATAAAATAAAGAAATGTATCAAATTTACCCTACTTAAAATAATGACATTACAACTAGAAATATTTGCACGGTTTTGATCTTTCAAATAGCCTCCAAATCCTAGGCAAAACTACAGGTTAATAATGGGATTTAATTGAAACTTGAAATGAGATTTGAAACTAAGACCTTACTAGGATCTTGGTTAATAGCACAAATTTAGATCTAGCTCATGAAAAGTTACAAAAATAAATCTAAGATCCTAGAGATCATTCTAAGTTGCAAAACTTCTGAAAACATCATCAGTTACTATTTTCATGCTCTAAAGTGTTTTAAGAAGCACTACATGCTATGCTTTTTTTTCCATATTTTTAGTTTTCCATTATGAGAAGGCTAGGAATTACTTTACAAAATCTTCTTGGTTTTTGTTGAAAAATCAATATATGATGTTAGAATTTTTTATAGCTTGTACCTCAAAGTATAGTGAAGGATGTCACAAACTAGTAAGGACTCCTAGGAGTCTATGTTGGTGAGTTGAATAGCTTTGACTTTTGGACCATCATCATTTGACATTATTTTAGGGATTAAAAAAGTGAATTATAGTTCAAAACCCTAGTTTTATAATTGAAAAATTTAGCAAAATAGAAAAAATAAGATAAAAAAGGTTAAAACATTGATGAACATCCCTTGCATGATAATAAATCTAAAGAAAATACTAGGACTTAGAAGACATGAATAAAATAATCTAATGTAAATATTTGATACTTCATCAAACAATATTTAACGAATAGAAATAAGCCAAAACATAGGTGCATGAAATGAAAATATCTAGAACTCATAAAATTGAGTAATGTACCAAATTTATCCTATTTGAAATATTAGCATTGTAGCTATAGAGTTAGCTTGAAAGCTGATCCACATAAGTATTCAACTCCTTACTAAGAAAGACAACTAGAATAGGCACAACAATTATCAACAAAGGTGAGTCGCATAAGTATCATTCTATTTATTAAGAGAGATGACTCATGTAAGCATCACAAAGATAGTTAGAACACCTATTCAGCATTAGTAACCCAAATCCAAAGCCAAATAATCCAAATACTAAGCTATAATATATAGTATAATAGATAATCCAATGGTGGGAAGATGTACCCAAATCACTTAATAAACCAAAAGAAAGATCTAAAGCCAAAAAAGTCTTTGCCAAGAAAAAAATGATAAAATGATAAAAATGCTTAGAAAAAAATATAAATTCTAAAGACTAATTTAAAAATGTTAAAAAATTAAAATAAATAAATAAATCTAAGCTCATAAAGGTTATTATAAGCTGCTAACATTATAAAAATGTCATTATTTATTATTATCATACTTTTAGACATCCTAAGAAGTTCGAGACAATTTTTTTTAATGTTTTTTCAATTTTTCATTATTTAAAGGATGGAGATTACTTTATAAAAGTTTCTTGGTTTTTCATGAAAAATAAAAACATGACACCAAAATTCATTATGACCTATGATATAGGTTGCAAGAGATTAGTAAGGCTTCAAGGGGTCCACACCAGTGAGTTGAGCAACTGTATCTTGTAAGCATCATCATCCAATATTTTTTTAAGGATCAAAAACATGAATTACAATTTAAAACCCTAGTTCTATAGTTGAAAAATTTTGCAAAATAGAAGCAAGATAAAAATGAGGGAAAACAAGGTAAAAAAATTGATTAATGTCCCATGCATGATAATAAATCTTAGAAAAATACTAGAACTCATAATATGTGAACAAAATAATCAAATCTAAATAAATACATATTGATCAAAATGTATGCACATGAAAAAAAAGACCAAAAATGCATAAAGTAAAGAAATATATAAAATTTACCCTACCTAAAATGATAGCACTATAGCTAGAAAGCTTCATGTGATTGTGATCTCTCAAGAAGGCTTCACATCCTAGGCAAAACTAAAGGTCAACCATGAAATATAAGGAAAACTTAAAACAAGATTTGAAAGGAAGGCTTTAACAAGGTCTCAGTTAAAAACAAAGATCTATGTCTAGAAAAAGAAAAGGACAACTAAAAAGGGGATAGAAAGGCATATAGCTCAAACCATATAAGCATAGTGAATAAAAGAAAAGGATAATAAAGCATAATACATAGGCTAGAAAATAAGACATCAAAGATTCAAATCACAAACATACTAAGGGATAAGGGGTATTTATGGTAGATTGGGATACACTCCCATGCTTAAGAATCTTCTTCCTCGAAGATCTTGATTACGAGGTATAGAGATCTTTCTTTACTTTCTATGTTGCCTCCTTAACTTCATGCCTTTTCCAAATAACCTTTCCCATAAGAATCCTTAATCTTATCTCAATACTATCTATAATCTTAATTGATTAGTCTGAAAAATCAACATCAAGTTACAACTAAACATCTTGCCAATCCATTCTATGAGTTAGATCTGTAACATAATTTCTCAACAAATAAACATAAGATACATCATGAAACAATTGCAACTATTGTGAAAAATAAAGTTGATAAAATTTTTAATTTTTTCCAAATTGAAAAGAAATAAATGTAATGAGATGTTAACTTTCCTCTTTTGTCAAAATTCATAATCCCTTTTAAAAATGAACTTTAAGAAAAACTTGATGACTCATGTTGAACTTACGATGTCATCTACCTTTGTTAGCATACTTCATGTATTTATCTTGAGATGTATACAATCTACCCCTAATAATCATAATGTGCTCTCTAGGCTCTTGAATGATATATGTCCTAGTCCTCTATCTTTTCTCTATAGAATTTGAACAAAGAGGTATACAACAAGAGCTATCATACAATAATTCATAAGGTATTACTTTCAAAGTAGCCTTATAATTATTATTACAAGAAACATTTTCTAGTGAAAGAACTCTATCCCAACTATATTTAGAGAAGCATATCCTCCAAAATTTAATTAGTTTTCTTTATCTGATAATTTCTCTTAAGATGATACAATGAGCTAAGAGTTAGCATAGTATCTAGATTCTTATGAAAAGACTACTAAAGTTTAGAAGTGAACTTAGAATCTTTTTCCAACATAATCTTGGTCAAAACTCTATATAATTTGATAATTTCTAATAAGAACAACTAAATAATCTATTCTACACTAGTTATTACTTTTGTAGCTAAGAAATGAGATAATTTGGTTAACAGATCTATGGCTAGAAGGGTACAATCTTTCCAACTCTTAATATAAGCCAATATAGTAATGAAATCCATGTTAATGATTTTTCATTCCCATAATGGAATGGTGCATGGGTAAAGATAATCACAAGGCCTATGATCCTCTATCTTAATCTACTAATAGAGTGAGTATTTAGCTACATACTCACTAACATCTTTCTTCATAGTAGGCTACTAGTACTATCTCTTAATGTTATGATATATCTTATTACTACTAGGATGCGTCTAATACTTTCTCAAGAGAGTCCCATCAAGTAGATTTTGTTTGATTATAAGCTTCACATACATCCTACTCTCAAAGATTAATAATCAAGAATTATTAACTAAAAATGCCAAGTTTATTAGAGAAATGCTTATCATTTTTTCTTAACACCAAGGATCAAATGTTTGTTAAGAACATATCTCTTACTTCAAACTATATAAGTTAGTGATGAGCGGTGAGGTACCCCTACGCTCAACCATACGAATATGAGTGTTTCATGCATGATTCGGTTGAATTCCAAGGACTAAGTGCCTATGCACCTTTGTGGAACAATAACAAGTTGGTTAATCATTGTCTTCCCAAACTTACTTGTATGTCACGGTTGTATGATTAAGTAAGCTTGAGGCGTATGATTTTTATAGCTTTTATGTGTTTTATATCCTATGCTAGTAAAGAGGTGGAGAGAGATAAATGAGTAACTAATATAATTTAACCACTCATTAACTAAGTCCTAATTACTCCTAACACTAGTATCCATTCCCACTTGCTATACACATCTTGAACCAGTGCAATGCTGTTGGGATTACCAAACGCTAATTGTCACTGGGTTACTAAGCACTACATGCATGCTTGAAGTGGTCATACTAAGTGTATTTAACTAAGAGAGTTGTAGGGTGAGAGAAATCATTAATCAACTAGAAAAGCATTAAATAATAATTAATGCTAATTAATCTATTTTGAATGCTACAAGGTTTATCATAAATTTCTTCTTTATTACCATACACAAAGTGTGCTTAGGTACATAATGCTTGAATAAAGATCCATTCACTCTATGACTACTACTGTAGGTACGCAGAAATAATTCTAACTCTTGGGGGAGAAAATGGCAAGAGTTTGGTTAAGGGACTAATTGTCTAATGTGAAAACCAAGGGCACTGCCTCTTCTTTATAGGAGAGGAGATAGGCTGCAATATTGGGTACCTGACATCACATGGTTGGATCCAATATCACAGTCCTGCTATCGCAGCTCATCATACCCCCATGACTGAATGAAAACTTATCTTCAAGTTCCTTACAAAATATTGGGAAGGTATGGGATTATTGATTGAATGACCATTGATGGTGGAACAAGGTGATAGACTTAAGGTGCCTAGTGAATGGATCAACAATACAATACATAAGGAGCATTAGTGTTCATGACTACTGAGGTTAACACTATACATAGATGACATCTAGCCTTTATTTGGCAGCTGGAAGAGACAAAGAGAGAAAAAGAATAAGGCGTGTTGCTGCTGATGCCAAGATTGCATCTTCTGTTGTTTATCCATAACTAAGCCACCAATCTTGCTCCTTTCGTAAACGCTCCAATTTTGTTCCATCCTGAGTGTTTCCTCCACATCCAGTCCATTGTTATACGATTTCCATCTACACACACAACACAGTCACAAATGAGCAAGGGTAGATAAATCACAATGTAGTTGATGCCTTGCCTCAATGTAAAATGCATTGGCTGAGTTGTGGTTATGGAAGATACTAATTTTAGAGATTTAACACCAGTGACTACCTAAGGTGTAGGGGTTAGGAAAAATTAAAAAATTTGTGCTAGGGCCCCCATGACTAAGAGTGAACCTTCGATAACGATAGGATGGAAAAAGATAAGGAATACGAAAGATGGAGGAAAACCAACAACGACAATGCCAATAAAATGGATGTCATAGATCAAGATGAAAAAAAAAGAATTGTTGATTGTAGGAAACATTAAAGGAAAAGAAGTTAACAAATGCATTAAAAAGGAGTGCCAGTGGGTCCTCTCCAAAGTAGGTTCATGTCCTTGATGCCCTAACAGACCCACAAACTAAAGAGTCTGTAGGCTCTAGGAATGTCATTTGGAAGCAAGAGTTAAAAACTTACCCACAAGAATTTACAAAGGAAAAATAATGCATCAACCAAGATACAGACTAATGATAATACTAGAAATGAGGTGAAAAATGGAAAAGAAAGGTGGAGAGGAGAGAATGGAATGGAAACTCAAGAACAAGGTTGTGTAAAGTCCCTTGTATGTGTTTTATGGTTAATGTGACTGAGTAGAAATCATTCCAAATCTAGGCTCAAAAAACCACATTAAGTGACCTTGCATCAACACATTTGACCAACCTATCCTCAGAAAGCAACAAGAATGCCTCTACAAAAGGTCACCACCATTCCAAGGAGAGCGAGATGGAGAATTCGGAAGTGAGAAAGGGCCTTAGTTAGAGGGAACCTTTAGGCATGGGTAACATGTTTTTCCAATGCCATAACTAGTGCGTGTAGCCAAAATTCATTATTGTGTCTAAGGGGTATTCTTTGAATTCTCACTTTCTCTCTTTCTCTCTCTCTCTCTCTCTCTTTACATGAGAACCAAACCATGCAAAGACTATCTTTCTTCATAGTAGGCTACTAGTACTATCTCTTAATGTTATGATATATCTTATTACTACTAGGATGCGTCTAATACTTTCTCAAGAGAGTCCCATCAAGTAGATTTTGTTTGATTATAAGCTTCACATACATCCTACTCTCAAAGATTAATAATCAGGAATTATTAACTAAAAATGCCAAGTTTATTAGAAAAATGTTTATCACTTTTTCTTAACACCAAGAATCAAATGTTTGTTAAGAACATATCCCTTCCTTCAAACTATATAAGATAGTGATGAGCGGTGAGGTATCCCTACACTCAACCATACGAATACAAGCGTTTCATGCACGATCTGGTCAAATTCCAAGGACTAAGTGCCTATGTGCCTTTGTGGAACAATAATAGGTTGGTTAATCATTGTATTCCCAAACTTACTTGTATGTCATAGTTGTATGATTAAGTAAGCTTGAGGCATATGATTTTTATAGCTTTTATGTGTTTTATATCCTACGCTAGTATAGAGGGGGAGATAGATAACTAAGTAACTAATATAATTTAACTACTCATTAACTAAGTCCTAATTATTCCTAACACCAGTATCCATTCCCACTTGTTGTACACATCTTCAACCAGTGCAACGCTACTGGGATTACCAAACGCTAATTGTCACTAGGTTACGAAGCGCTACATGCATGCTTGAAGCAGTCGTATTGAGTGTATTTAACTAAGGGACTTATAGGGTGAGAGAAATCATTAATCAACTAGGAAAGAATTAAATAATAATTAATGCTAATTAATCTATTTTGAATGCTACAAGGTTTATCATAAATTTTATCTTTATTGCCATGCACAAAGTGTGCTTAGGTACATAATGCTCGAATAAAGATCCATTCACTCTATGACACCTACTACAGGCACGCAGAAATAATTCTAACTCTGGGGGAAGAAAATAGAAAGAGTTTGGCTAAGGGAATAACTATGTTATGTGAAAACCTAGGGCACCACTATTGGTGATTTTTTGGGACACGATTGCCAACGAGTGTCCTCGAACAGGATTTAGGTGCTTGCTGGTCTCTGGCAACGCCAGGGCCCAGATACCTCCAAATAGACTCAGTAGTTAATGTGAGTATGTGTGTGTGTTGTTGCGGTGTGCGGTTGTGAAAAATGAAATGATTGCGTTGTATGTAAACTATGAATGACTTATCATAAAGAGATTTAGCCAACTTTTCCAAGTACTGTGAGTTGTTAAGAGTTCCTATTTTGTCCAATTGCCTAGTCTATGTGGTCCTTATAATACCTACTTGTAAAAAATAAAATTTTGCAAAGACATTTAAGCACAACTCCGCGAATCTACTTCTAATTTTCCCCAGAGAAAGAGATAGTTCCACAAGAAAACTAGAAATAGAGCAAGATTCAATGGAAATAAACAAAAAAGAAAGCAGATTTGTGTAGACCTCGAATGTTTAAACAAGGTAAAATGACACGAGTAAACACTTGACAAAAAATCTATCCCAAATTCAATATCTATGAATTGTTAAAACTTCCAAGGCTCAAATAAGCAATTTCTTCAAGACAAACCTACTATGCTATCAAAAATTGCTGCGTAAACTACCACATACGAGACTCCATTTTGGCTAGATAATGGATGTCAACAATTGCATTCAACAAAACCTTCAAAAGACTTGAAAATTTCTGATTGAAATAGCATGGAGATTCACTTTAAAGATAAAATAAAGCTATTTTGGTCCCATCAAAATACCAAAGATTTTTTGAACCCTCTTGACTATTGAATCGTTCCATGGCATGACTACAAGCAGAGGCTCTCTTAGAACAATCCCAATAGCAATTCTTATACGTTGCACAATAACAAAATTCACTACTAAAATGTTCTTAAGGGTTTCTAACACAAGCACTTCTATTGCAAAATCTTAATAGAAAATTTCAATCGTGCAACAAGAACAATAAGAGTAATCTAAAAATCCCAAAATTACTTCCCAAGAATGATACTATCTAAACTACTAGCTAAACAATTTAAACAAAATAAAAAATAAAAACATAACTCACAGGACCATGACAAAGAGGCTAAAATCTTTTCTTTAGCTAGTTATCTTACAAGAAATCTTTCACACTCTATTCTTTATAAATGCTCTTCTCCCAAGACTCAAAGTGTGTCTCCAAGTGAGAGCCCAAGTGCTAGCTAGTAATTTTCCAAAGTGTGATATCAATATCTTCTCCAAAGTGTGATAAGTGAGACCCCCTTTTCTCTTACCCTTGAAGCCTTTTTATAGGGTTCAAAAGGTAGTTACATACTCAAAAATATCTTAACTAACTTCTCTCCCAAGTAACTTGCCCAATAAGTTAGGAAGTATTGACTTAGGAAGTTAGGAAGTTAGGAGAAATATTGCAAATATTGCTTTTTTGAATATTTATTTTGTGAATAATGAAAAATAAATCTAATAGCTCCACATAATTGTTATTCTCATTTTAATTTGTTTAAAAATTTTATTATTATTTTTTGAATACTATTGAAGGTCTAGTAATTTTATGAACTAGGTGATGGTAAAAAGATAATACAATAGTAGACATTGGTGGTAGTAAAAAGAAAATAATTTATCTTCATTTGCCCCCTTTATAAAATTTGCTGTGATGGCTTAAAATACGATGTTCGAATGTGAAGGTGCTAGTCCTGGAACTGTCGGTAAATAATTCCAAATTATCCTGCCCTACAAAGAATCATTATTAATTGCCACCATGGAAGAAGGCTCTGCCATTGCATCCGGCATCATTGTTGTGTAGTGCTCAGTTGCTAGAGAGCCAACGGTGTGGGCATGTCTGCAATCACCATCTATCTCTAGCAGAGAATAGACACCTTCCTTGTCCTTGGGAGCACTAAGTATTTTCTGCATATTATTGTCCACAACCACAGGCATAGGCGTAGGCATTGTAGAGGAGATAATTTGGACCTTTGGCTTGGTTTTCCGCATTGCTAATCCACACAACATGGCTACCAACGTGGCACTTAGGGCATTGAAATACCAGCAACGCGGCAAGTGCGGCAATGTTTGTAGCATTGGTGATGTTTCTGCCATGCATCATTATCTGCAACACAATTGCCACCGTGTACTGCTGAACAATGATGCCCTTTCTTGAAACCTACTCGCACATCTATTACCGAGTGTTGCATCCACCACCTGCATTTTAGCCCTGTTTCACTTATTCATTTTTTTTGCAACCTGTTACTTCACAAAACCTATTAAACTACCTACTGTTACATGCCCTCGCCGCAAAATTAGGGTTCATGAATGTTATGGTTATAGATTCATCGTTTATCAGTATGTCAAAATAGAGAAAATGAACCTTGTGTGGCAAGCATTTGACGAAATTTCCAAGCGAAATATGAGGTTATCTTGGCAGTTCTTAGCATTTTTTTATCGGCAAGCATAGCTTTCATAATTTCACTTTTGGTTACCATATTGATAAGAACCACAACTTCGCTTTCAGAATAATCATACCATCTTTCCAGCTTCCAGAAAACATTTCCCTAATGCCTGAACTATGCCACATTATAATACCAGATGCACCTCTGTTCCTGAGATTATTTATCATGGTACATAGCCTCTATCTCTGTTCATTGGTTTCAATTGAATCTAGCTTGGCCTGCGTGAATATCAGGACTGATCCTATCTCTATTAATATTTATTGTCAATATGCTTGTGTGACCGAGCCATTTATATTTCCATGTCCACCACCACTACTGAACAATCTCTGAGCTCATAAACTAGTTGAATTAAACCCTTTCTAAATGTCCTCCCAATAAGCATCGCATAAATATCTCGGAATATTGCACTCTTTGGTCAATGTATAAGGTAAAAAAAATATGTGTTTCATCACTGTATAACTTATATGAATCTTTAGTAAATTTAGGCATATATTTTTTTATTCTCTTTCTATTTCTTTTTAAAATAGACTGAAACTCCTATTCCATGAAATGGCCTAAAATGTGCCAACATTTCTGCTCCCTTAAAAACTGAAAGAAACTTATGCAGCCCCATTTTAAAATCGAAACATACTGAAAATTTCATTGAATTTTTACAACTGAATAGAAATATTTTTTGAGAAAAATTCCCATTTAACATAAGATATGATGGGACAAAAACCTCATTCCTAAGCAAAATCAAACTGTACATAACAAACTGTACATTATCAAGTCTTTCATGAACTATTCTTGGGATGGAAACTAAATTGTGAGGGTTACCCTAGTGGGAATCCTCATCTCCCTAACTGTTTCATAGGAAATTTCTAATGTGATGAAGGCAATTCTGTTGTTCTCTGGCTTGGTGGAGCTCTCACCTTGATTTACTAGAGCTTTCTCTTTAGCACTTTTCTCATTTTCTTTTTCAAATGAGCTCCTCTATTCTCCTCCATTGGGTCCTTCATTTTCCTCTTGGGAGACAAAGGCTTCTCCCCATCCCCATGAGGATTCTTCATTGGTTGGTTGCTCTTCTCTTTTCTCTTCCTCTTTAGTGCAATCTTGGTATTGCCCCCAAACATTGGACTCTATCTCCAAACCTCTAGTGAGAAAAGAAAATTCATC
>MNCI01005876.1:531565-596767 GCA_015680685.1 Gnetum montanum
ACCTTAGGAATATCATTGTAGTTCTGAAATCCTAATGGTGTAACTCTTTGCCAAGGATTTTCCATCCTATTCCTTTGGATAGTTGAACTCTTAGACTTTCTAGATCTTCTCTTATGAATTGATAAACCAGATATAATGGGTGATCTTCTTGATCTTCTAGTTTTCACTCCAATACTTATTCCTAATTCAAAATCTTTCTTTTGTTCTTCTTCTGATGAAGAATCAATTTTCGAATCTAGAATATCTTTTGAAACTGTTAAATTTTCCAAACTATCAATCTTCTTGGTTATGAATTGAAAATATTATCTAATTTCTTAAGCCTTTATAGTAACAAAGAATTATTGTTGTGCTAAAATTATAAGGCTTATGAACCTAGATGCTAAATTTTTAGACCTCCTTCTAGCGCCAAAAGAACTATTTGTGATTGTTTGGGACGCGACCGCCAACGAGTGTCCTCGAACAGGATTTAGGTGTTTGCTGGTCTCTGGCAACACCAAGGCCTAGATACCTCCAAATAGACTCAGTAGTTAATGTGAGTATGTGTGTGTGCTGATGTGGTGTGTGGTTGTGAAAAATAAAACGATTGCGTTGTGTGTAAACTATGAATGACTTATCATAAAGAGATTCAGCCAACTTTGTCAAGTACTGTGAGTTGTTGAGAGTTCCTATTTTGTCTAATTGCCTATTCTATGTGGTCCTTATAATACCTACTTGTAACAAATAAAATTTTTCAAATACATTTAAGCATAACTCTGCAAATCTACTTCTAATTTTCCCCAGAGAAAGAGATAGTTCCATAAGAAAACTAGAAATAGAGCAAGATTTAATAGAAATAGATAGAAAAGAAAGAAGATTTGTGTAGACTTCAAATGTTTAAACAAGATAACATGACATGAGTAAACACTTCACAATAAAGCTATCCCAAATTCAATATCTACAAATTGTTCAAACTTCCAAGGCTCAAATAAGCAATTTCTTCAAGACAAACCTACTATGCTACCAAAAATTGCTGCGTAAACTACCACATACGAGACTCCATTTTGGCTAGATAATGGATGTCAACAATTGCATTCAACAGAACCTTCAAAAGACTTGACAATTTCTGATTGAAATACCATGGATATTCACTTTAAAGATAAAATAAAGCTATTCTGGTTCCATCAAAATACCAAAGATTTTTTGAACCCTATTGAATCGTTCCACGGCATGACTACATGCAGAGGCTCTCTTACAACAACCCCAATAGCAGTTCTTATACGTTGCACAATAGCTCTTAAGGCTTTCTAACACAAGAACTTCTATAGCCAATTTTTAATAGAAACTTTCATTCGTGCAACAAGAACAATACGAGCAATCTAAAAATCCCAAAATTACTTGCCAATGATGATACTATCTAAACTACTAGTTAAACAATTTAAACAAAATAAAAAATAAAAACATAACTCACAGGACCATGACAAAGAAGCTGAAATATTTTCTTTAGAAATTCATCTTACAAGCAATCTTTCACACTTTCTTCTTTACAAATGCTCTTCTTCCAAGACTCAAAGTGTGTCTCCAAGTGAGAGCCCAAGTGCTAGCTAGTAATTTTCCAAAGTGTAATATCAATATCTTCTCCAAAGTGGGATAAGTGAGACCCCATTTTCTCTTACCCTTGAAGCCTTTTTATAGGGTTCAAAAGGTAGTTACATACTCAAAAATATCTTAACTAACTTCTCTTCCAAGTAACTTGCCCAATAAGTTAGGAAGTATTGACTTAGGAAGTTAGGAAGTTAGGAGAAATATTGCAAATATTGCTTTTTTGAATATTTATTTTGTGAATAATGAAAAATAAATCTAATAGCTCCACATAATTGTTATTCTCATTTTAATTTGTTTAAAAATTTTATTATTATTTTTTGAATACTATTGAAGGTCTAGTAATTTTATGAACTAGGTGATGGTAAAAAGATAATACAATAGTAGACATTGGTGGTAGTAAAAAGACAATAATTTATCTTCATTTGCCCCCTGTGTAAAATTTGTTGTGATGGCTTAAAATATGATGTTCGAATGTGAAGGTGCTAGTCCTGGAACTGCCGGTAAATAATTCCAAATTATCCTGCCCTGCAAAAAATTGTTATCAACCACCACCGTGGAAGAAGGCTCTACTGCTACATCTGGCATCATTGTTGTGTAGTGTTCAGTTGCTGGAGAGCCAATGGTGTGGGTGCATCTGTAATCACCATCTGTCTCTAGCGGAGAATAGACACCTTCCTTGTCCTTGGGAGCGCTCATTATTTTCTGCATATTATCGCCCAAAACCGTAGGCACAGGCATAGGCACTGTAGAGGAGATAATCTGGACCTCTGGCTTGGTTTCCCACATTGCTGATCCGCACAGCATGGCTACCAATGTGGCACTTAGGGCATTGAAATACTAGCAATGCGGTAAGCACGGTAATGTTCGTGGCGTCGGTGATGTTGCCACCATGCATCATTATCCGCAACACAATTGTTGTCACGTATTGCTGAACAATGATGCCCTTTCTTGAAACCTACTCACACATCCATTACTGAGTGTTGCACCCACCGCTTGCGTTTTAGCCCTGTTTCACTTATTGGATTTTGCTGCAACCTGTTACTTCAAAAAACCTATTAAACTGCCTACTGTTACATGCCCTAGCCATGAAATTAGGGTTCACGAATGTTAGGGTTATAGATTCATCATTTATCAGTATGTCAAAACAGAAAAATTGAACCTTGCGTGGCAGGCATTTGACGAAATTCCCAAGAGAAATATGAGGTTATCCTGGCGGTTCTTAGCATTTTTTTACTGGCAAGCATAGCTTTCATAATTTCACTTTTGGTTACCATATTGATAAGAACCACAACTCCGCTTTCAGAATAAGCATACTATCTTTCCAGCTTCTAGAAAATGTTTCCCCAATGCCTGAACTATGCCACATTATAATACAAGATGCACCTCTATTCCAGAGATTATTTATCATGGTACATAGCCTCTATCTCTATTCATTGGTTTCAATTTAATCTAGCCTGGCCTGTGTGAAAATTAGGACCAATCCTATCTCCATTAATATTTATCATCAATATGCTTGTGTGACCAAGCCATGTATATTTCCACATCCACCACCACTGCTGAACCATCTCTAAGGTCATAAACTGGTTGAATTAAACCCTTTCTAAATGTCCTCCCAATAAGCATTGCATAAATATGCCGGAATATTGCACTCTTTGGTTGATGTATAAGGTAAAAAAAATATGTGTTTCATCACCGTATAACTTATATGATTCTTTAGTAAATTTAGGCATATATTTTTTTATTTTCTTTCTATTTCTTTTTAAAATAGACTGAAACTCCTGTTCCATGAAATGGCCTAAAATGTGCTAACAACCACCTCTTATTTATAGGCGAGGAGATAGGCCCTAATATTGGGTATCTAACATCGCATGGTTGGATCCAATATCATAGTCCCTATATCGTGGCTCATCATACCCCCATGACTAAATGAAAACTTGTCCTCAAGTTCTTTACAAAATATTGGAAAGGTATGGGATTATTGATTGAATGACCATTAATAGTGGAATAGGGTGACAGACTTAACGTGCCCAGTGAATGGATCAACAATACAATACATAATCAACATTAGTGTTCATGACCACTAAGGTTAACACTATACATAGATGACATCTAGCCTTTATTTGGCAGCTGGAAGAGAAGGAGAGAGAAAAGGAATAAGGCATGTTACTACCGATGCCAAGATTGTACCTTCTGTTGTTTATCCATAGCCAAGCCACCAATCTTACTTCTTTCATAAATGCTCCAATTCTGGTCCATCCTGAGTGTTTCCTCCAGGCCCAGTCCATTGTTATATGATTTCCATCTACACACATAACATAGTCACAAATGAGCGAGGGTAGATAAATCACAATGTAGTTGATGTCTTGTCTCAATGTAAAGTGCATTGGCTGAGATGTGGTTATGGTAGATACTAATTCTAGAGATTTAACATTGGTTAACTACCTAAGGTGTAGGGGTTAGAAAAAATTAAAAAAAATTTTCTAGGGCCCCCTTGAGTAAGAGTAAATCTTTGATAGCGATACAATGGAAAAAGATAAGAAATACAAAAGATGGAGAAAAAGAAACAATGGTAATGCCAATAAAATGGATGTCATAGATCACAATGAAAGAAAAAAATTGTTGATTGTAGGAAACATTTAAGGAAAAGAAGTTAACAAATGCATCAAAAAGAAGTGCTAGTGCGTTCTACCCAAAGCAAGCTCATGTCCTTGATGCCCTAACAGAGCCACAAACTAAAATGTCTGTAGGCTCTAGAAATGTCATTTGGAAGCAAGAGTTAAAAACTTACCCACAAGAATTTACCAAGGAAAAACAATGCATCAACCAAGATACAAACTAATGATAAAATTGGCAATGAGGTGAAAAATGGAAAAGAAAGGTGGAGAGGAGAGAATGGAATGGAAACTCAAGAACAAGGTTGTGTAAAGTCCCTTGTATGTGTTTTATGGTTAATGTGACTGAGTAGAACTCATTCCAAATCTAGGCTCAACAAACCACATTCAGTGACCTCACATCAACACATTTGACCAAACTATCCTCGGAAAGCAACAAGAATGCCTCTACAAAAGGTCACTACCATTCTGAGGAGAGCGAGATGGAGAATTAGGAAGTGAGAAAGGGCCTTAGTTAGAGGGAACCTTCAGGCATGGATAACATGTTTTTCTAGTGCATAACTAGTGTGTGTAGCCAAAATTCATTATTGTGTCTAAGGGGTGTGCTTTGAATTCTCTCACACACTCTCTCTCTATCTCTCTCTCTCTTTCTCTCTCTCTCTCTTTCTCTCTCTCTCTTTCTCTTTGCATGAGAACCGCACCATGCAAAGCCTTATGTTTATGAACTCAACTTCCATATATTTGATGAATGGTAGAATGGTGAAAATTGAAGGAAAAAGCATCCAAGCACTCAAGAGAATAGCTAGCACAAATGCATCGATTCCCCTTGAAGTCATACCCTTTTCATGCTTTGAGTCTTTCCTTAGTTTGAGAAATACCCAGCCACTAATTTGTTAACAATTTCATTAGAGAAAGGGACTATACAGTTCCGAGCCAAGGGAGACCATGGGATTTTATAGATGCATGAACAACATGGTCTCATTGCCTCTGCAATCAAAAGAACCATACCTGAATATCAACATCATATTGCAAAGGTAAAAATCCAAACATTAGCAATATGGTATCATCCATGCCAGCATCATGAGCACTTATTGGGTAGCAAAAAAAAAAAGTAATTACACAAAGAAATGGTAAAAATATGAATGATGGTGTAAAAAAAAAATAAGAAAGATTAAAGAAATGTGCAAAAAAATGGGGAAAACAAAAATTTAGAAAGAACTTATGGCCTTCAATGGTTAGCAAAGGTAGCCATCTCCACCATGACTAAGTTGGAAGGAAGAGATCTGAAATAATGAGCAAGGTTACCCACCTATAGAGATATCATATGTTTTTGCTTCTCTAAACCCATGGAAAGGTTTTGTTTATTGCACATTGACTAATAGTCTCTTATCTGGGTTCTCAGGTTTATATATGGTTATGGCCCCTAAAGGAAATTTTCATAGATAATGTAAGGTCATTTCCATAGTGTTTGAAATTTGGTACATTGTGACACATGTGTGGGGTTCCAGTAGAGAACCTTATCTCCTAGCTGATACTTAAATTTTCTAATTTTCAGGTGATGATGTTGCTTATTAAATGCCTTGTGTAATTCATTAGATGACAGGGTAGCTAGTCGATTCTCATCTAGCAAGTTAAGAGTCATCAACCTTTGTTTTTGTTCTACATCAAGGTCAAGGTTGAGATCACATGTCGTGTGATGGGCAATATCGTGGCTGTCGTGATATCGCATCCCTCGTGATATCGCATACACGATATCACGTCGTCCCCTATGATATCGCGTACGTGATATCATAGTTCACCACCATATCTATAAATAAGAGGTGGCACTCTTGTTATTCCTCATCCTAGGCTAGAAGTACGAAAACTCTGGCAGATTTATCACTCCAGAGATAGAATATTTTCCATGTGCCTGCAATAGGAGTCCTCAAGTGAACAGATCTTTATTCAAGCAACATTGTACCTAAATGCAAGTTGTGTACGACAATAAAGATGAGCTTTGTGGATAAACCTTGCAGTGCATGGAATAGGATTTTATTATATGTTATTTATTACATGTCATTTATTATCTGTAGTAGCACAGAATGAGTACGACTTGATTACAAGCATCTAAGTGTGACTTCTTGGTAACCTAGTGGTGTATCTAGGATCTACGCTTGATAATCCCAGTGGTAGTCGTGCACCAGGATGTGTACGGATAATCAAGGAACGAATGCTCATCACGATCAATCTCTCTCTCACCCTTGTCTCCTAGAACGTGGGATGAGTATGACCTGACTACGAGCATTTATGGATGTGTACGGATAGTCAAGGAACGGATGCTCATCATGCTTACGTTAGTTAAGTGCCTTAGTACGACCACTTCAAGCACATGCGTTACACATGGTGATCCCAGTAATGATTAGCGTTTGGTAGCCACAGTTGCATAGGTTCAAGGTATGTATGGTAAGTGGGAACAGATGCTGATGCTAGGTAATTTAGACTTAGTGCATTAGTTAGAGTTAGTACTTAGTTTCTAAACCCTTCACCCTTTAGCGTAGAAGACATAAAACATAAAAGACCATAAAAATCATATACCTTAGACTTGCTTAACCATACACCGTGACAAATACAAGTATGTCTGGGAAGACAACGAATAATTAACCCTAAGTATTCCAAGAGGCGTGTTGGCATTTAGTCTATGCAGTTCGACCGGATCGTGCATGCAACGCTCGTATTCGTATGGTTAAGTGTAGGGATACCCTCCACTCATCATTGGCACTATTGCCGAGGACTAAGTGTTTGTATGCCAAATAGAAAATAAAGGACATCATTCAAATCATTGGAAGCCTTAACGAACCTTCAGGTTAATTAACAGAAAAAATTTATAACAGTGAAATAGCACACCAATAAAAATTTCTTCTTCTCATAAAAGTAATTCACCACCTAGGACTAATACTAAAGACAGTCAGCAACATAAGACACATAACCAAAATCAACCAAGTCCTCAACAATATAGGGTGACATATACTCATCCTAATGAGTATATACCTGATTATACTTTTATCCTCCATCAAGATGAATAGATGTGTTGGAGAGATTTGTTTGGTAACATAGTGTTACCTCTAGATCGATCTATGTCGAACATGCTTCTCCGTGCCTTATCATAGATTGGCATGAATTAGCTTTATGCTGAATACATTATGGAAAAATTTGACATAAGGGATTATCATCCCATAGATTTACAACGTATGAGGGATGCAAGGTAGGAGAGCCACCATACAATTTTGAAGGGAAAAGCCCCACACGTCCTTAGCAAAATAGGAGATGAGGAACCCCTTATAACGGGTTCTTTAGCAAATGATGTTCCACCTTCTCACAATGGTGAGGAGGATAGGTATCAGAACCTATGATCAATGATACATAACCCTGGTTTTGATCCCTGTGAATGTCAACTGTTCACAGAAGGAACAACCACTCATGCTAAGGATGGATACTTAGATCGTCATAACAATCAAGGCCAAAGCAGGCAAAGAGAAGGCAAGAAACATCACCATGGCGATGGTTCCACTTCTTCTTCCCCTTCATCTTACCATTCACCCTCTCCTTCCACATCTGGGCATAGCCACTAGGAACACAATGATGAGGATAAGGGTAAGAAAGAATAAAGACCTTGATGAGAAAGTTGAGAGAGAGGACAAGGGCAAGGACGTAGGAAGAGTAAGGAACCACGTAGACATCATAGGCACCATGAAAGAGATGATCATGACGAGCCCCTACTCACAACCCAAAGTATGCTTAACATCACGGAGGTTGTTAGGATTCCAACAAGGCAGTTAAAGGATAGTCAGATTAAGCGTTTGAACATAAATAATATCCCACATTTTGAAGGAGGGTATAATGCTGATCCATAGCATCATTTACAGGCATTCCAGGATGCCTGTGCCTTGTAGAATATAGACAATGAGTGGCAAAAACTTAAGTTTTTCCCAAGGACACTCATTAAAGAAGCAGAGAGTTGGTACCGATCTTTAGAACCGGAAACCATCAGGAGGTGGAGTACGATGCTAGAAATTTTCAACAATAAATATCAAACGTACTCCAGAGTGTCCAATTTGCATAAGAAGATCCAAGGCTGGAAACAGGGTGCTTATGAACCCTTGGATGCTGCCATGACCTGCTACTACACATTGTTACATCATTTCTCAGGCCATGGGTATGCTCAGCGGGATCGACTTCACCACATCGTGGATGGGCTAAGGAATGAAACAAGAAGAACCTTTGGGACTTATGCCCAAGGGAAACTATCATAACTTAGAGCCCATGAAGTACATCATTTATTGGAACAAGTAGTATAAGAAGAGGGTGAGCTATGTAAGAGGGAAAGTGTAGAAGAATACAACCGTGATCCCTTCGTTCAAAAGAAGGGAGTGAAATTCTATGATGAAGAGGATGAGTCACCACTCGAAGAGTTGGTGAACTGAAAAACCTTGTCGATCCAAAAATTAACAACCGAAGTATCAGCTAAGGTAGATTAGATGTGGGATTCCTTAGACTCTAGACTTGAAAGTGTTTTGAAAATTGTAGAAGAGTCTATGGATGAACAAAGTAGTGACAAAGGTAAGACAAAGTAGAGAAGTTCAGGCCCTACACATAACAAGGGTAAGGGAAAAATTTCTATCTCTGATGAAGTTGTGGATTCTAACACAGACGATGATGGTGGATGTGAGATCTGCCACTATGACCATCCTAAGGGATGTTGTCCAATTATCTCACATCTACAAGAGTCTGGGGTGCATGCACTAAATCCAAGACTTAACCAATGGCAAACACCCCATAGGTTACCTTATCCACAAGGTAACCTAAGGCAATTCCACCAACCACTAACGTACTGTCCAAGTGGAACTCCTCCACAACCAATCATATAGCATCAGCAGTGGTAATACCCACAGTCATGGGGGATGCCACCACCAACACAACAGTACCCTTACCAGCAGCCCAATCCTTATGGTTATTATGTGCAGTAGCTAGTTTCTCCAGGTGACTCTATGGGTCACACTACTCCTCAACATCACTAGCAAGTTCGGGAGTACTTCAAGAGGACTCCTTGTCCTCTGGGAGACATCTCATACTCATCCCATCCTCCAACTCCATCTGCACCTCTTTCACATGTAGTTCCCATACAACCTATTCCAACAATGCAAGGGGAACTCCCTACTCAACCGTAGCAATGTAATGCTGCAAGAGCTGTAAATATTCAACCTGGCACTAGTTCTGACAACTGTACAAAGAGAAGGCCTTTCTTCAAAACCATAAGCCTAGAAAAACTCTCGCAACAACAAATGATTGAGCTGATGTACATGCCTCCATCATCTAACACTTTAGAGCACCCTTCAGTCCAACAATAGAGTACGCATACAGTTATGTTAATGCATACTGTAACTAACTGGATCAAGGTAGGCCACCTTCCTAGGAAACTATCTAACCTTGGAAGCCCTTTAATCTATTTACAAATCACTGGGAACAAACCACATAAGGCTCTTCTTGACTCAAGTTCTGGACTCAATTTAATATCACGAGAAATGCATCCAGCTTGGAACTTGTCCCAACTTAAGGAGAGCAACATTCAAGTGGAGCTGACTGACCAATCCATCACCATTCCCTTGGGATTGGTGGAGGATATTATTACCACTGTGTGTGGGTGGTCTTACCCATCCAATTTCCTGGTGATTGAAATAAACAACAATGAAGGGGGCTTCCCAATTATAATGGGAATGCCATGGCTAAGTACAGTAGATGTGTCCCTAGGGATCCACGATCTTTCCTTGTAGATATCTAAGATAAACATTTATGGAAATTTCGAGAAGAAGAAAGTTCCATGCATCACATACAGTGAATCAGAGGGTGATGACATGGAAGAGTGTTCAACACTTCTTCCATGTGATCGGTATGCCCAAGAAACCCAAATCCAAAGATGCCTATATGTAGCAACCACACCAGTAGTAGACACCCCATGGTGACAACTACTAGAAAGAGCAAACTAATATGCATGGAATGAATTGAGGAAACTCATGCTAACAATAAGGGCATAAACACATTGGAGTATGAGCATCATCGACTTCCACCCCTTAATTTGAGAACATCAATGGGGAGAAGTTGGCCACTTTTACGAAATTCAAATAGACGTTCATTATTTTGAATCTCTCCCTTTCCACTTAGTCATGGGGAACATGGCCACCTATGCTAATCATTGGAGGCCCTCAGTTCTTTTAAGTTTTTATTTTACACATTTTTTTATGAATTTCTTTAACTTTTCTCATTTTTGTTTTACAAATTTCTTTAACTTTTCTTGTTTTTGTTTTACAACATCGTTATACTTTTCCATTTTGTATGTGTGTGTGTGTGTGTGTGTCATCCATCATGTAAGTTCATCACGTAATAAATGTTTGTCCCAATGGTATGAACTATTTTTCATTGATTGTTAATGTTTGGTTTTTACCTTAAAGTTACAATGTTGATAATAAGGTATGTTCATCTGATATGGTAGGCAATGAGTCCACTTCATCCATCGATCCACCAAAGTCTATGGTCTCTCTTGGCTTGGAAATGTACAGCCCCCTTTCTAATAAGAACTTTAACGAACTTGTGACTGGGTATTTCTCAAAATAAGGAAGGACTCAATGTTTGAAAAGGGTGTGACTTCAAGGGAATTTAATGCATTTGTGTTGGCCATTCTCTTGGGTGCTTGGATGTTTTCTTGTTGAGTTTTCTTGCCATTTCGATGTTAACCAATTATCAGAAGCTGAGACAATAAAAATAAGAAGTCTTTGCATGGTGTGGTTCTCACGCATAAAAACACAAAACACAAAATGAAAAAAAAAACAAAGAGAAAAGAAAAGAAAAGAAAGTGAGGATTCAAAGCATACCCCTTAGAAAAAATAAATTTGGGGTCCAAGAACTAGTTATGGAACCAAAAATGTTCCCTCTAACTAAGGCCCTTCTTGCTTCCCATTCTCTCCTTTGTTTTGTTGGAATGGTGGTGGCTCTTGGAGGTGCATTCTTGTCATTCAAGTGGATGGTTGGCCAAGTGCGTTGATGTAAAGTCACTGGATGTGGTTGTTTTGAGGCCAAAGTTGGAATGAGATTTGCCAAGTCACATTAATCATGAAACACACAAAGGGCTATACACCACCTTGTTCTTGGGATTCCATTCCATCCTCTTCTCTCCACTCTTCTCTCCACTGTTCACCTCATTACTAGTTGTATCATTAATGTATATTTTGGTAGATGCATTATTTTATTTTTGGTAAATTCTTATGGTTAAGACTTTAACTCTTGTTCCAAAGGACATTCCCAGAGCCTATAGACTCTTTGAATGTCGATTTTCTAGGGCATTAAGGGCATGAACCTACTTTGGGGAGGACCCACTGACATTCCTATTTAGTGCACCTATTAAATTCTTCTCCTTAATATTTTTGCAATTAATTTTGTGTTCATTTCCATCTTGACATCTATTTCATTGGTGTCTTAGTTGTCTCTTTTTATCCATCTTCTTGTTCTTATTTTTTCTCCATTCTATTGCTACTGGAGGTTAGCGATTAGTCATGGGGGTATGGGGCCCAATTTTTTTTGATTTTCTCCTATCTCCTACACCTTTGATAGTCATCATATATATTCCCAGATCCGTAATCAGCCATACCACAACCCAGCCAATGGACTTACACCGAAGCAAGGTATTACCCACATTGAATTTCATCTATCCTTACTAATACAAGACTGTGTTGTGTGTGCAGATGACAATCATGCAACAACAGACCAAATCTGGAGAGAGCACTTGGAATGGAGTAGTACTGGAAGTAGCTATACAAGGAGCAAGACTGATGATGCACTTAAGGATGGACAATGAACGACGCAATCTAGGGATTGGCAGTAGTAAGACTTCTTCTCTCTTCTTCTCTCCTCTTCTCTCTCCTCCCTTCTCTCAAGCTAATAAGGTGTTCATCCTTGTTGTCATGAACACTAGTTGTTATGTCTTGTAATGATGATCTATTCACATGTCATCCCATTAGTTTCCATTGAGTCAATAATCCCATACCTACATGATATTATTGTAATGAACTTAAGGACAAGTTTTCATTTAGTTATGGGGGTATGATGGGATGCAATATTACATACATGATATCACGGTTCACCGCCATATCTATAAATAAGAGGCGGCACTCCCCTTATTCCTCATCCTAGGCTAGAAGTAGGGAAACTCTGGTAGATTGATCACTCCAGAGATAGAATATTTTCAATGTGCCTGTAGTAGGAGTCCCCAAGTGAACGGATCTTTATTCAAGCAACATTGTACCTGAATACAAGTTGTGTAAAATAATAAAGATGAGCTTTTTGGATAAACCTTGTAGTGCATGGAATATGATTTTATTATATGTTATTTATTACATGTCATTTATTACCTACAGTAGTGCAGAATGAGTACAACTTGATTACGAGCATCTAAGTGTGACTGCATGGTAACCTAGTGGCATATCTAGGATCTATGCTTGGTAATCCCAGTGGTAGTCATCCACCAGGATGTGTATAGATAATCAAGGAACAGATGCTCATCGTGATTAGTCTCTCTCTCACCCTTGTCTCCTAGAACGCGGGATGAGTACGACTTGACTATGAGCATTTACGGATGTGTATGGATAGTCAGGGAATAGATGCTCATCACACTTAGGTTAGTTAAGTGCCTCAGTATGAACACTTCAAGCACTTGCATTACACGTGGTGATCCCAGTAATGATTAGCGTTTGGTAGCCACGGTTGCATAGGTTCAAGGTGTGTACGGTAAGTGGGAACGGATGCTAATGCTAGGTAATTTAGACTTAGTGCATTAGTTAGAGTTAGTACTTAGTTTCTCAGACCTTGAACCTTTAGTGTAGAAGAGATAAAACATAAAAGACCATAAAAATCATATACCTCAGACTTGCTTAACCATACACTGTGACAAATACAAGTAAGTTTGGGAAGACAACGAATAATTAACCCTAAGTGTTCCAAGAGGCGTGTAGGCATTTAGTTTGTGGAGTTCAACCGGATCATGCATGCGATGCTCGTATTCATATGGTTGAGTGTAGGGATACCCGCCATTCATCACTATGGCTAGTGTATGAAGCTCAATTTGGATAGGGAGTGTTGGAAGTTTTCCATACACTAACTCATAGGGACAGTAGCCTATAGGAAATTTCCATGTGGAGTAGTATGCCCAGAGAGCATCATTTAGTTTAGTACTCCAGTCTTGCCTATACTAGCTAATGGTTCTGGTCAGTATCTTAGTAATCTCCCTATTGGTGATCTCAGCTTGACTGTTCACTTGGGGGTGGTATGCTATAGTCAATTTATGCTGGCATATCCTAGGATCTATTCCAGTTAATTCTGGATATGACCTATGCATTGGTAATTTTAAGAGATTCAAACTAGCCATAAGATTGTCTCATCCCTATAGAACTAGCAAGTGTTATTACAATGAGATACATAGGGAAACCAATGCTCGGTAGCGAATGTTGTGCTGTCTTGCGTTAGTAACCAACTTCTTAGTACCTCGCTAGGATATAACCATGATCTAAGAGAATAGGCCTATATCACACTTGCAAAATTGTAAAGGTATATGTGTTACATTATATTTAATGGTTAGTATATCATTTAAAATCAAATCTAAGTCATATAGAAATTGTCATGTTACCCATATGTTATCCTAGTAATGTCAATTTAGGAAAATAAACTATTTTTCTGTAATCAAATCATAAAAATCCAAATTAGGTTTTGGACCCTGAAACTAAGCCTAATGTGTAGTACTTGTTGAAATGATACCAATGATATAAATTTCATCTCTATCATATCTATGATTTGGAAGATATTACTATTTACATTTTCTTATTATTTTTTCATTATAAAATAATAAAATAATAAAGTAAATAATAAATTATTATTAAATTAATTTTTTTTTAAAATTTTTGAATTAGGAATTAAACTTAGAACCTCTTCTTACCTAAATTGAACCTTACCTCATCATTTGACACTTCACCATGTCAATTGCCTAGGTGGGGTTGGATAAAATAATAATAATAAGGAAAAAGACTTAATATCAAAAATAAATTTTGGATTGAAATCAAACACAAGACCTATATAGCATTTCAAAGATAACTCTTATACCTTGTTTTACTAACCACTAAGTTAAATTCTTGTTTATTACATGAAAAACTATATATATATATATATATATACTAAATTAAAATTTTAATTTTTTTAAATTATATTTAAAATATAATAAAAATAATAAATTAAGGCTTTAGCCTTAACCCTTAGGTCTAAGACTCGCTGCTATGACTAGTTGGGGCACACCTAGCCTAGTCATGGCACTCACCAATTGCACCATTGCATGGTAGAGTGGTAGCAAATAAAGAAAATGTAAAAAAATTAAAAATAAAGAAATTTGATAGAGTGGTAGAAAATTGAAAAATAATTCTATAATTAAGCATGCTCATTTAAAGTAGTACTAGAATGGATGACCTCTTAGGAAGTCTTGTTTTCATGTCCAAAGTTTTGGAAATTAGAATCCATAACTTTTAATTTTAGATGTAGTTTTTACCAAAAAAAGAGTTATTTCTAGTATATTTTGACCTTTTGGATACAATGGATAAGTTAGATCTATCCCATAGGGCTCCAAATATCAGTCTTTTCTCCTTGCTCAACAAGATGCCTCAAGATTTTCAAAGGCTCAATTTTAGCATAACTTAGACATTTGATATTAATCTGTAACATATGAATAGTCATTTATAACATTTTTGATCTTCCAAAATCAATGGTAAGGTTAGAATAATAATCCAGGTAGTTGAAAATTAGGTGATATCTTAAATCATGTCTTAAGAGGCCATAACTTAAACAACTAACGATGCCTAACAGTTTAGTTGTTGGAACTAATAAATCTTACCTCTTGGGCCATCTTGGATCTTAAGATTAGATGCTTGACCTTTATAGATAGATAGTCTAAGATCACTAATGCCTGGTATGTCATTAGTTACATTGCTAGAGTCAGTGTCTTAAGAGGGGTAGGAAAATTGTTAAGAATCTAGGTATTGAACCAAATTTTTATCAATCCAATGAATTGATTGATTAGTTGAAGAATCAATTGGTAAATCAGAATGATTAGAAAATATGTATATAAATTCACCCTACAACAAAATCATATAGTGAAGCATCATGAAGAATCAAAATCTTCTTCTAGCAAGGTGTATGATACCTATGAGGAGAAATGATGTAGTAGAGAATTCAAGAATAAGAATGAAAGTTGTAACATATGACATGATTGCGAGATCCCTAGCCAATGAAAAAATATATATGCTATTTTTACCTTGGGCATTGGATTGACATGAGAATCAATACCCATGCATCCTAATAGAATTATAAGATTTGGATGCTAATGTGTTATGCCTACGAGAAGTCTTCCCATTGGTTGGTGCATATTTTGCTTACTTTAGTAAACACATCAAACCTAGAATTTAAGAATAGATTATTTTGTTGAACATAATTCATTAGAATTCATAATTTACCAATTATGCTACTATGATTAATGAAGAAAAGTCAACATCATTCTTTATTAGAATCCTTAACTATATTTGGTATGGTGCCTAATTCATCCAAGTTACCAAGTTACTAAAGTTAATTCTTAAAGAAGAAGTTGAAAAGTAAGATCATGTCCTACCATCCTAGATAAGGCCATATGATCATATACCCCTTTTGAAGAACTACAACTACTTCCATTAATTCTTAATATTAATGAAGATCAGTGAGACTTTTAACCTTTTATTTATAATCTTCATATTTTTTTTTATTTTTTATTCATGTTTTAATTAGATAAGTAAAATA
This sequence comes from Gnetum montanum, assembly GCA_015680685.1. NCBI lineage: Eukaryota > Viridiplantae > Streptophyta > Gnetopsida > Gnetales > Gnetaceae > Gnetum > Gnetum montanum. The sequence continues at coordinate 547,648 of MNCI01005876.1, forward strand.
TGTAGTATAATGTAAGTTGGAAAGAAGGAGTTGTGCTACCTTCATTTAGGTAACCAGATATGATTTATACTTTTTGTGATCTTAGTTAGAATAAGTGATTGATGGTTGATAGACCTTTAATTCACCTTTTGTCATTACCATAGAGATTAAGGGAAGTAATGATAAAATAAGATTTAAATTCTCATATATTATTCTCACTTGTATTTTTTTTATATAATAATCAAGAGTGCATTAGGATATTAAACCTCAAGTAAAAAGGAGAAATCAAAGTATTGGATCATAGGAACATGAAAGAAACATTAGAGCTAGAAAAAGATCATGAATGTGGACTCATTTGAGGATGAACATAATCTAATGGGGGTAGGTTATCATGTTTCCATTTCCAAATGGTGTTGTTGCATAACAAATATGATGTATCTTCATAATGAGCATTGTAATTATTTTAATAAGACATGTAAGAGCAAGTTATAATTAGGACCTAAAAGGGTACATTGTAATAATGGACATGTCTCTTTGAGATGACCTTTGTGGGTTTGTCCTAAGTTACCTATACCTAGCCAATAGAGGTCATATCAACATGGAGTTGTAGAGCTAGTAAAGATGATTAACAGATGTTGGGTGAAGCAAGATAGGAAGAGGAATAGTTGTTTCTTCTAACTGTTGATTGACTTAACCATGGTGGCAATGTTGGATAGCCTCTAAGAAGTAGATATCAAAGAAAGATAACCCTAAGGAATCCTTAGATCATGACTTAGATACATTATTCCACATGAATAAAGTATTCTTTTCTTTTTTCTTCTACATTTTCTTTGTTATTTTCTTTATGCATAATGTGAAATGTATTTGATGTTTTCCATGACATCCAAGAATGACATCCAAGAATGGGATGTCATAATTTATTACATCCCATTCCTGGATTTCATGGAAAACATCAAATATACATTATATTAGAGATTATGTATAAGAAGATAATTTAAAAAATGTAAAATATATAAAATATTTGACATTATATTTAACAAAAATAATAAGAAAAATTTAGAAGGAAAGAAGAAAATAATGCTTTATTAATGTGAAAAAGTGTATTTGAGTCATTCTCTGAGAATTTCTTGGGGCTATCTCCCTTTGGCATCTATCCCTTAAAGTTAATTTACCATTGCCACCATAGTTAGGCCTATTACCTTGCTAGAAAAGATGGTTAGTCCTCTTCCTATTCTACTTCATGTGGCGCTTGTTACTTGCCTTTATCGACTCCATCACTTCATGTTGATATGATCTTTCAAACCTCCAAAGGTCACCTTGAAAGACATGTTTGTTATTACAATGTACCCTTTAGGGTCTTAATTACAACTTGTCCTCTTAGGTCTTGCTATACTAATCTAAAGGTTAGTTATGAAGAGACACCATCTTTCTTATGAAACAACACCATTTGGGAATGGGGATGTTATATAATTTATTATTTTATACATCTTTATGTAAGGAATGTAGAGGTATATGAATTTTCATTATGAGGGTTAGCTATAGAGAGTATGATTTATTCTTATATATACTACATAGTTCATGTTTTGATTACTTTACTACATAAGTGTAATGTGAGTAGATGTTATTAATAAGTTTTGGTAAGACTAATTAGATTAGTAAATAGTTTAATGGATGTTTATACATTATAAATATATCCACTAGTTTAGTATGGAATATAATAACAATCATGTATATAGATTTAGTAATGTTGTGGGTAAATAATTTATAGGTATAATAGTATATATTTAGCAAGGCAATATTGTTGGTAGTACATTAGCTTCTTATATGGATATTGACTATGTAAAGATTTTTGTTCTTGGAATGGTTAGCATCTTTTTCCTTATACCTTGTGCTTAGTGATGTCTAGATGAGATGTCATGTTTAGTTATGTTATGGTCAATTAGATTTTCTAGCTTTGTATATATTATGCCAATTAGCAATTTAAATTTCTATGCATAAATTTAATTATGTATATTTTATTATCATTAATTTATGCAATTATTTTCTTTTGATATGATGTGTACTAACCCATCAGATGAGCTTTTGTACAAGTTCTCATGAAGGTTGAGATGTAGGAATCACATGGCTTGATATTTAATTGTATGCATAAATTTTTGTGAAAGTATTACATGATTGAAAACTTGTGATTTTTTTTATATATTATGATAAAAGCTAGTTATGTATTATATTTAGTTTAAATTAATGTTAATTATTACACTAGCCTAGCTAGTATTATAAGTATTATCATGTATTACTTTTATTTTGTGCATTATGGGACCAAGTTATGATGGAAAAAGAGAGATATAGGACATTGCATGAATTATGGCATTCTTGGTGGAATGATCTTCTTAGTTAAACTCTAGTTATGGAAACTGGCCTAATTTCTCTTTGTATGATTTTGACACTCTTATTAAAACTTCCACAACTCTTGAATTCATGAGATAGTAACATTTTCCATATGAAAAGAAGAGGTTCTACAAGAATTTGGTGCTTGTAGTAGTGCTAAATATTTCTAGTTTGGTTTGCACCATCGATAGATCTGTTTTTGTACTTAATCTTTTTTGTGTAGATTTATTGAGTGTATTTGAGATGAGAAATCTTGGTTTCTTTTTCATTTGTTGAATATGTAAGGTTTTTTGAACATGCGCATGAGATGTGTTCTATTAAATTATTTCTATAGATCTATGTAAATGTGGTTTGGATTTATGGATTTCATTTTAATTAGTAGGTTGTAATGATTTGTAATTATTTGTTGTAGGATAAACATTGACTCTCAAAGATCTTAGGATAGGCATTGTTCCCTTGATTAGTTTAAAACTTATTGGAATCACATTCTAACTTAAGACCATGAACTACGGGTGGTTGTGGGTCACATCAGCTCACAACTAGCTATCCAAGTCTAAAAAATGGAGAAAGCTAAGTGTAAGGAGCATTAATTCACATCCTAACAATCTCCAAAGGCTAAAGATAAGTCTTACAAATCTATTGTGGGGGTATTTTAACCTATGACATAAAAGGAATATTGATTATTAATCAACATCACCTCTAATACTTTGAAAAATATTGATTTCATAGTTTTTCCAAGGTTACTAAAAGTGAAATTATTAAGGTAGGTTATGAACCTGAATGATCCCTACGCACCTTTAAGAGTTGGGAATGTGTCTCATGATGATGTCTTTAGGGATTTTGAATCTCAAAATCACATAGAATAACATTTAAAAAACACTTAGTCTTAATCTCTTGTGAACAAGAAAAGTAAGTACAACATTATCCCCTCTTGATGAATGTTGCTAAGGTATCAAAGAAGGACCCATCAAGAAGAAGATGGATAAATGATTAATATATTGATAAGGAAAAAGTGAAAAGAAAGAAGTAGAAGAGAGGAAGAAAATTATGATATCATTAATACATTAGTTATGAAGGTGGTGTTATGTCACAAAAGAGGGACATGGCTAAATCCTACACACAAAATGACTAAAAGAATGTCATTTATGATATTCACATCCTATTCCACTCATGTGCTTAACAAATCCCTATTGAAATAGAAAAAGTTGCTCAATCCTCACTAAATGTACTAAAGAGAGAAAAGTGGGTGAGATAGATGAGGGAGTTAGAGGAAGAATAAAGAAAAAATATATATAAGAGATGAAAAATAGACTTGCAAAATTGAGAAAGAAATAAAACAATGAAAAGAAATTAGGAACATTTCCTATACACCAAGATGAGGTCTTGTACCATCATAGGCCCTACACTCCAATGGTTATTGATGCTTGATATATAGATTTTCTCCCTATTTGACTCAAATTCAAAATATGCTCACATAAAACAAAAGAAACATAACACTTATTGTTCACTAAATGAGGTAGATCATTGATAAATATTCCCACCATAGTATGCTATAGAAGAAAGTTAGTAGAGTAGAATAATAAGAGATCAAGGGATCTAGATGGAATCATATGGGAGAAACTTGAAAGAATAAGAGTAGAAAATAGAGAGAGAAAAATGGAGAGAGAGAGAGAGAAAAATGGAGAGAGAGAGAGAGAGAGAAGAAAAGTGAAATAATGTAATAAAATATATATGAGATGGAAAAAGAATTGTTATGCTACATGATGGGTGCCTTTCTTCTTTTTTTATTATTATTGGCTTTTCATATTTGATTCTCGTTCACTTGGAGCATTGATATAAGGTCCTATAATAAGAGAATTAGTTTGGGTAGAACACTAGGAATTGAAAAAATAGTGGGATTATCCAAACTAGGGTTATGAATAATTAAAATTAATTACACTAGTACAATAGCTAGCATGAGAATTTAAGATGTACTATATTGAGGTATGTAATGTGTGGGTTGAATAAGCAACAATGATACTTGATTTTTTTTTTGCATTTATGGTACATGGAATATTGGATTAAATTGATTCAATAGTAGATTGGGATTTTACATATGAAATGACAAATTAACACTGGTAGTACTTACAAAGTAGATTTATGTGGATGTCATGTTAGTTATAGGTGGGATTATGATAGTAGGATTAATGAAAATGTAAAGTAAAGCAGGATTATATTTTGACATAGGAACTAAAAAAGGGTTGGTACAATAGATGAGGTTCACATGCTATGTGATAGGATTGTTTGATGAATGTAAAGGATCTACAAGAAGAGAAACATTTGGAGGTTTTCCCTCAACACCATCAACAATATTGATATCTCCACCTTGCTTAATTGGTTCATAAGGAAATTAAAAATTTTGGCAACTAACATTATTATTGGGATTGCTAATGAGGTGTTCCACAATAATCCTTAAGATGGCTTGGACTTTATGTATATCACACAAGTATTTTGTAAGCATGACTTAATCAGATTGGGTCATCTCAATAAGACATATTGGGCTAGATAGAAAGACCCCAAATCATTAGTTTTCTCATATTAGGCAATTCTTCTTAGCTTATTCTTAGGTAGTACGATTCTTAGCTCCTTTTTAGCACATTCAACTTTGTAGTTATGCTACATGATGGGTGCCTTGAGTTTCTAAGCTTTCTGAAATTTTATCAAGTTACAAGCCTAAGAGCATTGGGAGGTGCCATATCCCTTCCCTATCATGATCTTAGAGAGAGTCTCCTATAAACACTTACAAAAGAATAATGATTAAGTACAAAAGTGAAAAGAAATAAAATTAGTTAAAAATAACCAAAGCATGAAAATTTATAACTAATGGAAGAGACTATAGGTTACTAGGTGATAAGTTTGAGATACTAGAAACCATATTGGTCCTTCTTCCAATACTAAAAGTATTTCTCTCAAATTATTCTTTAAACTCCTACAAGAACATCTTCTCTAACTAAATATCAAAATATTTATTATGTGCTCATAAATGGTCTTTTGATCAATGTAACTTTTGATATATCAATAATATGAAATAGAATGGAAAGAATCCTCCAATCAAATACAAACTTAGCCTACTACACAAAAACTAGAAATGGTAGAAGAATAATAAAGAGTGAAGTTTTAATATTAAAAATGAATAAGTGTAAATCATTGGAATAATGACTAAGTATAAATTATCAAAAAATAAACTAATTGTGGAATGAAGTATGGGTGATGAAATAAAAAATAAGTATAAAAATTATATAAAAGAATGTAAAATATTGAATTATTAATACAATAATATGAAGAAAAGGAACTTGGAGTCCTCTCCAAATAATGAGATTTTTCTTCTAAAAAATTAACTAAGAGTAGAATGTAATGTAGGAGACAAAAAAAATTCTAAGAATAAAATGTGAATAAATGAGTGTGAAGTAATAGAAATAAGATTTCATGATGTGGAGGAAAGGCTCAAAATCCTATCTCAAATAATAAAATACTATATTGGTGAATTGTAAAGTGTTCACCTCTTATGGAGGGATAAACAATAAGTATTAGGCAAAAAACATAATGATGAGTGGTGAGGTACCTCTACACCCAACCATATGAATACAAGTGTTTCACGTATGATCCAATCGAATTGCAAGGACTAAGTGCTTATGCACCCTTATGGAACAAGGATGGGTTGGTTGATCATTGTCTTCCCAAGCTTACCTATATGTCATGATTGTATGGATAAGTAAGCTTGAGACATATGATTTTTATAGCTTTTATATTTTTATGTCTTGTGCTAGTAGGGAAGGAGAGAGGTAACTAAGTGACTAATTTAACTTAACTACTCATTAACTAAGTTCTAACTAATCCTAACACTAGAATTCATTTCCACTTGTTGTACACATCCTGAACTAGTGCAACACTACTGGGATTATGAAACGGTAACTGTTATTAGGTTACCAAGCATTGCATGCATGCTCGAAGTGGTTGTGCTTGTGTAATTTCATGATTTGCTTAATTGATCAAAATGAATTGCTGTGCTAATAATAGAAATGTAAAGTGCATAAAATAAAATAAAATAAAATAAATTCATAAGAAAATAAAATAAAATAAATATGTAAGAAAAAAAATCTCAAGTGCTGCAAGGATGAATAGAAGAGCTCGTCTTTATTGTTGTACACAAGGTGTGCTTAGGTACATAATACTTGAATAAAGATCCATCCACACTTAGACCTCCTGTTGTAGGCACTTGGAAAATACTCTAACTTTCAAATATACTACAAGAGTTTCACTACTTGACTACTAAAAGAATTCTTCCCAATTGTACACTTGGGCACTCTATTTATAGGCTGGGGAGCAACTACTCTAATAATTAGAGTAACCACTTTAATAATTAGAATAACTGCTAAAGTAACTAGTAAAGTAACCACTTTAATGATTAGAATAACTACTAGAGTAACCACTCTAATAATTAGAATAACTACTAAAGTAACCGCTAGAGTAACCACTCTAATAATTAGAATAATTGCTAAAGTAATTGCTAGAGTAACCACTCTAATAACTAGAGTAACTGCTAGAGTAACCAAGCTAATAATTAGAGTAACTACTAGAGTAACCACTCTCATCATACCCCCATGACTGAATGAAAACTCGTCCTCGAGTTCATTACAAAATATTTGGAAGGTATGGAATTATTAACTAATTGACAACTAATGGTGGAATGGGATGATAGACTTATTGTGCCCAATGAATGGAACAATAAGCATATTACAAAATTAGTGTTCATGACCATTGTCGTGAACACTCGTACATAAATGACATCCAAGTTTTTATTTGATAACTTGAAGAGAAAAGGAGAGAGAGAAAGAAGATGGAGTGTGTTGCCACTAATGCTGAGATTGCACCTTCCATTGTTTATCCATAGCCATGCCACCAAACTTGCTCCTTTCATAAATGCTCTAGTTCCGGTCCATCCTAAGTGCTTCCTCTAAGCTGATTCCATTTTTTGTGTGATCGCCATCTACACACACAACACAGTCACAAATGAGTAAGGATAGATAATCCACAATGCAGTTGATACCTTGCCTTGATATGAAGTGCATTGATTGAGTTATGGTTATGCCAGAAACTAGTTCTGAGATTTATCACTAGCAACTACCCAAGGTGTANGAACTAGTTTCTGGCATAACCATAACTCAATCAATGCACTTCATATCANCGACTAAGAGTAAACCTCCAGTAGCTATAAGATGAAAAAACATGAGGAACAAGAAAGATGAAAAATATCAATGGCAACGCCAATAAAATGGATGTCATGGATGGGGATGAAATAAGAAATGATTGATTGTAGGAAATGTTTAAGGGAAATAAGTTAACAATTGAACCAAAAAGAAATGTTAATGGGTTCTTCCCAAAGAAATCTCATGCTTTTTATGCCCTAACAAACCCACAAACCAAAGAGTCCATAGGCTCTAGGAATGTCATTTGGAAGAAAGAGTTAAAAACTTACCCACAAGAATTCACCAAAGAAAAATAATGCATCAACCCAGAATGGACTAATGATAAAATTAGTAATGAGGTGGAAAATGGGAAGAAAGATGGAGAGGAGAGAATGGAATGGAATACCAAGAACAAGGTTGTGTAAATCCCCTTGTGTATTTCATGGTTAAGATAACTAAGTAGAACTCATTCCAAATCCAAACTCAAACAAACCACATTCAGTGACCTCACATCAATACACTTAGTCAATCCATCCTCTTGAGGCAATAAGAATGCTTCCAGAAAGAGTGACCACCATCCCAAGTATAGTGAGATGGAGAAGTAGGAAGCAAGAAAGGGCTGTAGTTAGAGGGAACCTTCAAGCATGGGTAACATGTATTTCTAGTTCCATAACCAATGCTTATAACTTTTCTCTTTTTTGTCTCTCTTTTTTTAATGTTTATGTGTGAGAACCACACCATGCAAAGACTTATTTTTATTCACTCAGCTTTTTGATATTTGAACAATTTCAGAATGGTGGAAAACCCAAGAAAAAGCATCCAAGCACCCAAAAGGATGGCCAGCACCAATGCATCGAATCCCCTTGAAGTCACATCCTTTTCATCCTTTGAGTCTTTCCTTGGTTTGAAAAATACCTAGCCACCAAATCATTAACAAGTTTACTTAGAAAAAAGGGACTATATAGTTCCAAGCCAAAGGAGACCATAGAGTTGTATGGATGAGTGGACGGTGTGGAATCATTACCTATTTTACCAAAAGAACCATGACTTAATATCAACATCATAATTCAAAGGTAAAAATCAAACATTAATAATCAATATGATATAATTCAATCCACCATCATGAGCACTTATTAGATGACGAATAAAAGTAAATCAAGCAAACAAAGAAATAGTAAAAACATGAATGATGGTGTAAAATAAAAATAAGAAAAGTTGAAAGAATGTAAAACAAAAATTCAAAAAGAACTAAGGGTCTAGAATGGCTAGCATAGGTAGCCATCTCCCCCACAACTAAGTTGGAAGGAGGAGATCCAAAATAGTGAGCAGGGTTGTGCATCAAGAGAGGTAGCATGTGTACTAGCTATCCTAAGCTCCTGGAAAGGTTTGGTTTGTTGCATGTTGACGAAAAGTTTCTTATCCAAGCTCTCAGGTCTGTATATTATCATGGCTCCTGAAGGAAAACTTGTATAAATAATATAAGGTCCTTCCCACAGTGTCTGAAATTTAGTACATTATGGCACATGTGTAGGATTCTAGTAGAGAACCTTATCTCCTAGCTGATATTTAACTTTCCTAATTCTTAGGTCATGACATTTTTTATTGAAGGCCTTGTGCAATTTGTTAGATGATAGGGCAACTAATCAATTTTCATCTAGCAAGTTAATGGTTACTAACTATTGTTTCTATGCTAGACCAAGGTCAAGGTTGAGGTCACATGTTGTGAATAGTGTATGAAGCTCAATTTGAATGGGAAGCATCGGTACCATACACTAACTCATAGGGAGAGTAGCTTGTAGGGAGTTTCCATGTGGAGTGGTATGCCCAAAGAGCATTGTTTAGTTTAGTGCTCCAGTCTTTCCTAAACTTGCTAATGGTTCTTGTCAATATCTTCATAATCTCCTTGTTGGTGACTTCTGCTTGACCGTTCACTTGGGGGTGGTATGGTGTAGTCAATTTATGCTCAACTCCTAAGTATTGCATTAATTTTCAAAAATTTACACTTGTGAAGTGTGTACCATTGTCTGAAATAAGTGCACACAGCACACCCAACCTGTTTATGATTTGTTGTTGAATAAATTGTGTAGCTATAGATGATGTACAATCTTTAATAGCAGCTACTTTAGCCCATTTTGTTAGGTAATCAATGGAAAAAATAATATAAGATTTTCCATTGGACATTGGTGTAATTGGCCCCATAAAATCAATTCCCCAAATGTCAAAGGGCCCTAACGATTGGATCCATTATTGTGGATCCTTCATTCTAGCAATTATTCCCCCATCACATTGACAATGCTCACAAGATTGGATGAAACAATGGGCATCCTAAAATAATCTAAGCCAATAATATCCTGCAAGCAAGATCTTGATGGTTGTTCATCTCACAATGTAATGACCCCCACAAGGACCCTCATGAGCATCTTGGAAAACTCGTAGTTGATCTATATTGGGAACACACCATCGAACCAAGCCATCAGGACACACTTTGTAAAGTTGCCCATTGATATCCATAAAGTACTTGGCTCAATGAAGAAAATGTTGTTTCTTCTTAAGGTTTAACTCTTGTGGTGTTTGTTGGGTAAGGAGATAGGTAAGAATGCTACTATACCAATTTGTCTCCATGGGTGATTAATTATTCACTACACCAACAAAGAGGAATTCATTAGGGAAATGATCAAAAATTGAATACTCATCCTCTTTGTTATCCCATTGCAACTGAGATAAATGATTAACAACTACATTCTTAGTGCCCTTGTGATTGATCATCATTAAATCAAACTCTTGTAAGATTACAAGCCATCCTATGATACAAGGGCATACCATTGGCTTATTCATGAGAAACCAAATTGCACTATGATCTATATGTATATATATTTTATATCCCAATACATAGTGTCTAAACTTTTCTAGTGCAAACACTACAACCATTAATTCTTTCTTTGTGGTGGTGTAGTTAAGTTGTGTACTAGCGATACTTATACTTGCATAGTGGATATAATAAGGATTCTTCTAGTCATATAACTATGTAAGTATGGCTCCTAAAGCATAGTTGGATGCATTAGTCATGATATGGAATGGTTTGGACCAGTTAGGAGCTTGTAGAATGGGTGTTTCTACTAGCTTCCATTTTAGAGTTTGGAAAGCTAGTTCGCATTCCCTGGTCCATTCGAAACATACATCCTTTTTTGTTAATTCCACCAATGGTTTGGAAACCTTTGAAAAGTTCTCAATAAATATCCTATAGTAGCTAGTATGTCCAAGGAATGATCAAATATCTTTGATAGTTTTCAGTTGACAGGTAATTCCTTAGATAATTTTAATTTTCTTAGGGTTTGACTTAATCCCTATGTGTGAGATTTTGTGCCCTAGTACTACACTTTCTTGGACCATCAAATGGATTTTTTGCCAGTTGAGCCTCAAATTGGTTTCTACACATCTTTTTAACACTTGCTCCAACCAGTCCAAGGCTTGATCAAAGTTTGCTCCTTAAGTGGAGAAGTCGTCCAAAACGACCTCCACACCATTCCCTATCTACTATTGAAATATCCTTAGAACTAGTCATTGAAATGTTGTAGGGGCATTGCACAAGCCAAATGGCATTTTTTTTATATGCAAACGTTCCCCAAGGACTAGTGAACATAGTCTTGGCTTGGTCTTATGGGGCTATTTGTATTTGGTTATATCCACTATATCCATCCAGAAAACTATAATAGCAATGCCCTATGATGGTGTCTAAGATTTGGTTGACAAATGACAATGGAAAGTGATCTCTGAATGTTGCAATATTTAGTAGCCTGAAATCTATGCACACCCTCCATTTGGCTCCCTTTTTAGGCACAATAACTAAGGGGCTAACCGATTCGCTATCAACAATGGGGTATATGAACCCAACCTTAAGAAGTTCAATTTCTTTTTTAACTACTGCTTTAGCTAAGGGATCAATCGCCTTTAAAGTTATCTTTGAGGCTTTATGGAGGGGTTAGTGTAAATTCTATGTTTGCGTATCCTAGGACTTATTCTAGTTAATTTGGGATATGACCAAGCGAAGGCTTCCTACCATTTATTTATTACCTTTAGCAGTTCTCCTTCCTATTGAGGAGAAAGCTTAGCATTGATAATTATCAATTTTCTATTTTTAAGAAATGTGTATTCCATACTAGTGGGTAATGGTTTCAAATCAATGGGCTCCTGCTTAAATGGATTTCCAATTTCCCATAATTGATATTTTCAAGGTTAAGACATGGAAGTTGGTGGTGGACTTTCTTTAATGCATCTATGCCATCGATGTAAGCACAAGTTAAACCATCAATTTGTTCCATGCATATGAGTGAACTACTTTCTTGATCATCTATCAACCACTAGGTGTCTTCCTATCATGTGGTTGCTGCATATAAGCATCTTTGTATGATAATCACTTGTGCACACTGATTACATGCAGGCAATGCTAAAATTTGCACAAACCATGACCTCTACACATAATTACACCCTATGTCACTATATGCGATGCACAAAAATTTCTTCTACTTGATCTTTCTGAATGTATTTTCCTTTGATATTTCTAGGGAAAGATCATGGATTCCTAGGCATGTGTCAATGGTGCTTAGCCATGCTCTTTCCATTATGATTGGAAAGTCCCCCTTACAATTGTTTACCTGAATCACTAGGAAGTTAGCTAGGTACAACCATGCACAAACAATGGTAACAATGTCTTCCAATAGTCCCAATGGGATAGTGATGGACTGGTCGACCAACTCTAGATGGATGTTGTTCTTTTTCAATAGAGGCAGGTTCTAGGCCTTATACATTTCTTGAGAAATCAAGTTAACACCAAACCTGAATCCAAAATATCCTTGCACGACACATTTCCAATGATTTGTAAGTATATCAGAGAACTAATAGAATCAAAGAATTTCCTGGGAAGGTGGCTAGCTTTGATCCAATTGGTGATAGCATGTGTTAGCATGACCATATGCATTGAATGTGGTGATTGGGTTGAAGGGAGCTCCAAAGTTTTGATTGATACTAAGGCATCTAAGGAATCATCCACTTTTGATTGTAAGGGATTGGTTGGACTACTAGTTCTAAAGAAAGGTCTTTTCTTCATGTGGTTGTTGGAACCAATAGTAGGTTGAGAGTTAACAGCCCTCGTGGCATTAGGTTACTGCGGTTGTGTAGGGATTTCACCTTGCATCGCAGGAGCAAGTGGTAGTGGAGTTATTAGTGGAAGAGATATGACCAGATGAGAAGGATGATATGCTTGGGGAATATTGCCTCTAGAGGATGGAGTCCCATAATACTCATGGGCTTAGTAGTGAGGTTGAGGAGTGACATAACTAGTATAGTCATGTGGGGAGATTGGTTGCTGTACATAATATCCATATGGGTTAGGTTTTTGGTAAGGATACTATTGCCTTGGTGGTGGAATTCCCCATGATTATGGGCATTGCCACTATTGATATTGCTCAATTGGTTGTGGTGGAGTTCCACTGGGATAACATGTTAAGGGTTGGTGGAACTATCTTGGGCTACCTTGAGGGTAAGGTAACCTTCTAGGTGTTTTCCATTTGTTCAATTGTGGGTTGAGTGCATACATCCCAAACTCCTGTAGATGTGAGATTATAGGGAAACATCCCTTAGGATGGTCATATTGACATATCTTGCATCTACTATCATTGTCTGTTTCCGAATCAACAACCTCTTCAATGATGGAAACTTTGCCCTTATCCTTGCTACATGTATGTTTAGATTCTCTCTTTTTTCTTTTCTCACTAACTTGCTCTCTAAACTCATCTACTATTTTAAAAATAGTTTGAAATCTATTGTCTAGGGAATCCCACATTTGGTCTATGTTTGTTGAAACTTCTGATGTCATCTTTTGGATAGGCATAGTTTTCCTATTCACCATCTCTTTGAGTGGTGACTCTTCTTCATCCTCACAAAATCTTACTCCCCTCTTTTGAAGGAAAGGATCTCAGTTATACTATTTTGCATTTTCTCTCTTTCATAGCTCACCTTCTTCCTTAGCAACTTACTCCAATAGTCTTTGAATTTGATGGGACCTAAGCTCAGATAGTCTTCCCTAGGCATAAGTCCCAAGGGTTCTTCTTGTTTCATGCCTAAGCCCATCCACGAGATGGTGTAGTTAATCCCTTTGCGAATAACCATGGCCAGAAAAATGATGTAACAGTGCATAATATCAGCCCATGGTAGCATCCAAGGGTTCATATCCTCCATGTTTCCAACCTTGGATTTTCTTTCGCAAGTTAGACACTTAGAAGTATGTTTGGTACTTTTCATTAAATAGTTATAACATAGTACTCCACCTACGAATAGATAGTGGTTCTAAAAACTAGTACCAACTTTTCGCTTCTTTAACTAGTATCCATGGAAATAACTTAAGTTTTTACCATTCGTTCTCTATATTTTGTAAGGCACATGCATCATGAAATTCTTGTAAGTAATTCTGAGGATCAACATTATATCCCCCTTCAAATCATGAGATATTGTTCATATCTAATCTCCTGATCCTACTATCTTTCTGGTGCCTTGTTGGAATTATAATAGCCTCAATTATGTCTAACATACCCCAAGTAGTGAGTAAGGGTTCATCATGATCATCTCATCCATGGTGTCTATGATGCCTACATTGTTCCCTACTCTCCCTTCTTCTATGTCATGACTCTCTAGAGTGCCATCGTCCCTTTTCCTGGTTGTTTCATCTATGACTTCCACTTTGCCTACCTTTATCCCCATGGTCTTTTTCTTTATGACCATGTCTGGATATTGAAGGAGAGGGTGAAGAAGATGATGAAGGTGAAGAAAAAGAAGAACCATCACCATAACGGTGTTTGCTACCTTCTCTTCTATGGTCTCATCCCTGATCATGATTATAATCAGAATGTCCACCTTTATCATGAGTTTATGTTCCTTTTTCAAATACTTTATGCCCATGGGTATCAGAACCTAGGTTATGAATAGTGGAATGAACGTTCTAATACACAACCCCTTGGCCAAAGTCAAGGGGAGGAACATCGTTGTGTGGCTAACTACTTGAGGTAGGTTCACCATCCTCATTTTTGCTTAAGACATGTTGGGACTCCTAGACAACTTACCCTTCAAAGACTTATGATGTCTCTCCTTTTGCAAGTCCCTTTGATGTTGTGCCTCTGTGGGATGGTATTCTCTCAAGTCATGATCTTGCACAACATATTCTACATGTAAGTGCAGCATGCCAATTCATGTGAGAGAATGAAGAAGCATGTTTGCAACTGAATGATCAGGAGGTAACACTATGTTACCCTCTAAGTCTCATGAATGCAGTCATTCATCTTGATGAAGGATAAAGGTAAACTCTGGTATATACTCATCGGGATGAATATATACCACTCGAACTTGTTGAGGGACTAATAGATCAACGTCATGTGTATTACGCTACCAATTGTTTCCTATTTCAGGCCTAGGTAGTGAGGTGCCTTCATATGAAGATGGAGAAATACTTGTCTATTCAGTGTGCAATGTACTCTTGTTTATTATTTTCTCAAGAAACCCTAAGAATTTGTTCCAATGATGTGAATGATTTCCTATGTTCTAGTTAGCACACAAACAACTATGTCCCTGACAACGATGCCAATGATGAGTAGTGAGGTACCCCTATGCCCAACCATATGAATACGAGCATTTCACACATGATCCAGTTGAATTCCAAGGACTAAGTGCTTATGTGCCCTTGTGGAACAAGGATGGGTTGATTGATCATTACCTTCCTAAGCTTACCTGTATGTTAAGATTGTATGGTTAAGTAAGCTTGAGGCATATGATTTTTATAGCATTTATGCTTTTATGTTTTTTGCAGAGGTAACTAAGTGACTACTTTAACTTAACTACTCATTAACTAATTTCTAACTATTCCTAACACCAGCATCCGTTCCCACTTGTTGTATGCGTCCTAAACTAGTGCAACACTGTTGGGATTACCAAACGCAATCATTACTAGGTTATCAAGCATTACACGCATGCTCAAAGTGGTCGTGCTTGTGTAATTTAACAATTTTCTTAATTGATTAAAATGAATTGTTATGCTAATAACAGAAATGTAAAGTGCATAAAATAAAATAAATGCACAAGAAAATAAAATAAAAGAAATGTGTAAGAATACAAATCTCAAGTGTTGCAAGGATGAATTGAAGAGCTTGTATTTATTGCCATACACAAGGTGTTCTCAGGTACACAATGCTTGAATAAAAATCTATCCATACTTAGACCTCCTACTATGGGAACTTGGAAAATACTCTAACTTTCAAACAAACTACAAGAGTTTCGCTACTTGACTGCTAAAAGACTTCTTCCCAATTGTGCACCTGGGCACTCTATTTATAGGCTTGGAAGCAACTACTCTAATAATTAGAATAACTTCTAAAGTAACCTCTAGAGTAACCACTCTAATAATTAGAATAATTGCTAAAGTAACTGCTAGAGTAACCACTTTTATAATTAGAATAACTGCTAAAGTAACTGCTAAAGTAATCACTCTAATAATTAAAGTAACCGCTAGAGTAACCACTCTAATAATTAGAGTAACTGCTAGAGTAACCATAGAATAACCACTCTCATCACATAAGTATAATGAAACTAATAATATAAGCTGAAATCTTGAGAAAAATATGTATTCAAATGATGAAATTGAACCTCTAGGGGTTATGATATGGATGAATAATTTGTAGATGTGATCCAAAGTTAATTTCAAAGTAAAACATGACTATATTGACCAAGGGTTCCATCACTAATGTTGAGCTCAACAAATTCTAACTCTAGAAAGTGTTGAACAAGCCTCAAAATTCTATCTTTAGAAGTAATGTCAAACATGTAGAAGGTGGCTCAGGAACATGTAGATGTTGTAATGATTACAAGCACTCATGTTGCTGATCTTTTAAAATTTGATAAGTGCTTTCAAATCTCTAGAAAATAGCATGAAATTTGTGTTTTGACCTTATATTTGTAAGCCCAAATTTTCCAAATTTAAGTCAGGGTTACTAAAATTAAGCTTGGAGTTAAGTGTAACTTATTAGTAAATTTGATTATAGCAAGTCTAATATTCAAGTTTAGTTACCATAGTAACCTATCAAGGTAATGTTGACAATGATGATGACATCAATGTCAATGTCATAGCTAGTAAGAAAGCTTTTTACAAATTTATTAAAGTGCAAAAAATGAACTTCGAAGACTCTATTTGGCCTCCTAACTAACATTGAAAAACACTAAGATGATGTTGTTGAGGATAGAAGATAAACAAAAAATGTCAAATTTGGATTTTAATCATGATGTTTGGACATCAATGGTGTTAAAAGATCTAACACTAACACTAACACTAATATTAGTGTTAGCATTAGTCATACACTTACAAAAATCTTTATAACTTTTCAATTCTCATTGCATAACCTATAGGGTATTAGAAATGCTCCATAATATTGATCCTAGAGATTAATGATGTCATTTTAAAATTTTAGAGAAATTGACAAGCTCATACATAATAAAATTTTAAATTGAATTACCTAAGTTAGATTTTGAAATTTTAAGAAATCTTGTTTGAATCTCAAACTATTACTAAAGGCTATTAAGGTGATGATGAAAGATCTTGAAATTTTACCAATGTAGTCTAACATTAATGATCAAGCTTTGACTAGTACTAACACTAATGTTAGCATCAATGTTAACCCTATAGTTAGAAAAATTTTCATATTTTTTGGGCTAAAAATTATAACTTTACAAAGTGTAAAACTAACTTCAAAATGAGTTGAAATGATAATTTTTGCATGCCAAGGGATCTATAATCCTATAGAATGCTGCAAACATGGCTTATGAGATGATTTAGAGGTGACAAGATGAGTTCGAACCTTGTCAATGTTTTAGGATTAGCCAAAAATGTGACATCCCATTCATAAATGTCATAAAAACAAAATTTGTTAATTTATCACATTCACTGTACTGTTAAATGATATAATGGAGATATAATGAAGTATTGGATAACTAAATTAACTGGTGAATGAATAATTGATTCATAGAATAGAAAGAAAAGCTAAAAAATTTTATTAATAGGAGAGAGTGCATTGTAACACCGTTTGGGTTATCTTCCCATGCTACTTAAGCCTTAGAGGCAATCTAGCACTACCACCATGGTTAGGATATCCAACAAAAGGGCTGATCAGTCCCTTCTTCTCCCACTTCACCCAGGTCCTGTAACTAACCTTTCCAAGCTCTGCAACTCCATGTCAGCATGACCTCTAAACTTGGCCTTAAATGACATAGGTCAAATCCATTCTTGAGGTATACATGAATAATTGTAACTTCTCATAATGAGGTATTACTTAATTTAAAGGTTAATTACATTGGTATAGTTTTTTTCATCCTTAAAAAGGGATGAGATGTTACAATCTACCCCCCTTAAGCATCCAGCTCATCCTTGAGTGCTTTCCCTATATCTAGTTACTTAGCTACTGCTTCTTCATTATGATCCCTTGCTTCAGCTTCTTGATGATCCTCATTATCATATATATAAGTAGAAGACTAGAAATTATAAAATATAATTTATTACATCAATAATAAATACAACTTATCATTCAATATCATAATGATCAAAATGTTGAGGGTAAGTATTAAGAATAAACTTCCTATTTTCCTAAGTGTGATAATTACAAGTTTTATTTTGTAACTTCTTGGTTATAGTTTGCTTGATTGCAATGGGTTTAACTTCAAAGCTCACATTGGATCCTAGGGGAAAAGTATTCTATTTTAGTACATATGGTACATCATTTTCATGAAATTTCTTTAGCAAACTTACATGGAAAACTGTTTGAATTCTTAAGGTTAATGGAAGATTTAACCTATATGCTACTTCACAAATTATTTTAGAAATTTCAAAGGGTCCACAATATCTGGATGTTATTTTTTAGTATATTTTTTGAGTTTTAGAGAACTCTTGGTAAGTTTTACACTTAGAAATACTTGATCTCCCACTTGGAATTCTTTCTTAAGCCGATGTTGAGATGCATATACCTTATATTTATTTTTGGCAGTTTTAAATTTTTCTTAATTCTTGTAATACTATTTTTCATTACTTTCATTTCTTCTTCCTTCCTTTCCTTTCTTAAGGTTGGATTTACACAAGTTAGTGGTGTATGATAATTCTGTCCATATACTACTTCAAATGTATTCAATGTATGGAACCTTGATAATTGTTGTTATAGGCAAATTTTGTTAGGTGCAAATAATTATCCCATGCTTTTGGTCTACTCCCAGCATAGTTTCATAGAATATACTAGAGTATTATATTCACATGTTTGGTTTTCCCATTAGTCTATGGATGGTAAGCTGTGCTAAATTTCAATTGGGTTCCAAGTTCTTCAGAGAAATTTTGCCAAAACTTGGATATGAACTTAGGATCTTTAATGAAATAAAGGAGGCTACTAACATAGAATAATCTTTAATGAAATGTTAATAAAAACTTGCTAATATTAGAAAACTATGAACCACTATATCATCTTTTAATTTAGGCTAGTCTTGAATTATACTAATTTTTGCTAGATCTACTTGCAATCCTTTCTTAGAAACTATATGATCCAAATAAGAGAATTCTTCTTTAAAGAGTTCAAATTTACTTAATTTTTATTTTAACTAATGCTCTTTAAGAATTTCCATTGTAGATCTCAAATGTTTAACATCTTCTTCTCTTGAGTTAGAATAAACAAGTATATAATTCATAAATACTATAACAAACTGATCAAAATATTCACATAAAATACTATTCATTAATTCCATGAATGTTGTAGGTACATTAGTTAATTCAAATGGCATCAAAACAAATTTTTATAATCCAAACCTTGTTCTAAAAGTAGTTTTCCTAGTATCATTTTCCTTAATCCTTATCTAGTGAAAACCTAATTTTAGATCAACCTTTGAAAAATAACATGCACTAGTAAGTTGATCAAACAAATCATTGATCCTAGGCAAAGGATAGGTATTTTTAATCATCACCTTATTCAATGCCCTATAATCAATGCATAATCTTAATGTACCAACTTTCTTTCTAACGAATAAGACTAGTGCATTCCAAGGTGATATGCTAGGTTGACTTTTTCCTTCATCCAATAGTTGATCTAATTGTACTTTCAATTATCGTAGTTTAGAAGTGGAAAATTTATAAGGGGCTTCTAAAATAGGTTGTGTACCAAGAAAAATATTAATAGAATGCTCAAAAATTCTTTCTAGAGGTAGTTCTCTAGCTTAATTAAATATTGAGTCTTTATATTCTTTAAGTTCTTTTGGAATCTTAATACCTAAATATTTCTAGGGTTGCATTACTTTGACAACCAACATTGTAGCACCCCTTCTAACTAATTGTTTGGCTTGCTTAATGGTTATTGTCTGAATTTACTTTGCTATTCCTTTCCCCCTTAGAACCCTAACTCTATCAATGATTGGAACTTTTAAAATATGAGTTTCAAAGTAGGTAGTAATATCAAATTTTTATATGTAGGACATTCCTAAAATTTTATCGAAATCACCTAGTTCAAATTCAAAGAATTCATTGACAAAAGGCATGTCTTGTAAAGTAAAGTTAATTTCTTTGTACCTAGTATGCTTGCTTACTATTGTTCCATTTACAAGTTCTATCTTACTAATTTTCTTGGAAAGTAAACTTACTTTCAATAAATTAATTAACTTTGGAGAAATAAAGATATCACTAGCACCACTATTAATCAAAAATTTAATTTTTTTACCTTTAATTTAACCTTAAAAATCAATAAAGAAAATTAAAATTTATGCAATCCTAATTTAGTTGATATAGATATTTTTTTCATGGAAATAGTGGTAGTTGGAATTTTTCCTTTGTTCATGTTTGGGTTGGGTTTTTGCAACATTGCTTGATTAGTCCTTTGTATCCTTACTAGCAATCTTGAACAATCTCATTTGAAATGATCTTTTCCACAAACAAAACATCCTAACCTTGATCAAGCTCTTTTGGTTAGTGCTTCTTTTACCATTGCATGTGAAAGGGTAGTTTGTGAAAGGGTAGTTCATACTTGATTCAATTCGTCATAATCCATAGCAATTCTATATACTTCATGAACTATTTGAGGATTATGAGCATGAGTTTGGACACGTAGCTGAGCTTGTAGTTCACTAATGAACATTGAAGCCAATTCTTCCTCATCTTGATGGCTAATGTACCAAGAGAGATCATAGAAGTCCTTGTAGTAATCTTCTACAGATCGCCTTCCCAATCTTAAGGAATCAAATCTCATTTTTTGTTCTTTGAGAAAAGAATTAGGTACAACTTTTTGTTCAAAATCTTGAAAAAAATTGAGCCAATTTGTAATCAAACCTTGGGATCTTAATCCATTCTACTATGTTATCACAAGTCCTCTTAAATATAGGGAGACAACTTATAAATGTTCTTAACTTGATAAATTCAACATATCAAAGTAATTTTTCATTATATCAAGCCAATACTTTTCCTTGGCACTGAATATAGGGGCTTCATCATAATGATCTAATTTTACTTTCTTGGCATGAACTGGTGTTAGTGATTCTCAAGGTGGATTAATTTAGTCCTTGTATCCCTCATCTTCAGTTTCTACTCTATGGCCTAAAGGAGGAATTTTGGTATCTTGGTGACTAGAAGGTGGGGATTGATTTTTGTATGGATCCCTCAACGAAAGTTGATCTTGATCTTGATGTTGATCTCTAGGTAGAACATGGCTAGGATTTAAATGCTAAGTGAGATGGTCAATTAATTTCTTGATGGAGTCTGCAAGGAAATCCATCTTTCCTTGCACGTCTATCCATTAATCCTCTAAACTCTAAGATAATTTCCTAATTTTCTTAGAAATATTTTACATATCTATCCTAAACCCTTTATTTGACTAATGAAGATCTTCTTGAACATCCCTGATCTCATTAATTTGATTCTCAAGGGCATTCAATCAGTCATTGACTTGGGTCTCCATCACTCACTAATGTATCCTTAAGTTCTAGACATCAATAAGTTGAAGAAATTAGGTATGTTGGTAATCCTTGTCCTCTATCACCCTTTTTATGGCTCTTGAAATAGTTAATCAATTGTAGAAGAGGTTGAATCTATCGTGAATTTCTTCTTGACCACTGAATCCTAATTTTTTTGGGATATTAAATAATGGATTAAAAGCTAATTTTCAATAATCCAAAATCTAAATCTAACCATTCTATTGAGTCTAGAGGGTTTAAATACATTGGAATTAGTTTTTTTTCAAATGAAAATGGACTTTGAATTCAAAAGTAATTATCGTTTTAAATTTGCAAAAACATGCATTATTTTTGAGACTTCATGAGAGATCACCCATCCCAATTCTACTCCATGCAAGTATACTTAATAATGAAATTTTTATATTTTTTATTACCAAAATTCCAAATTTGAATTTTGAGAATTATTTATGCACATTCTTGATTTGAACAAACATGTCAATGTTGGGAATTTTGAATTTCTCATTAGTTAATTTAAGTTAATTGCTGAAAAATTCAAAATTTTTATTAATTAATAGAAAATATTTTCCATTGCCAGAGGTAATAGGGATGATGATGTGGCAAGAAACAGAAATGAGGCAAGTAATTTCAATGGTGGAGGTAGAAGTGAACATCGCCAAAAGTGGAGGCTATGCTAGATGGCTATCTTAGGGCTTGTGTAGTCCTCTGGGCTCAAATGATCCTCCTTGAGGCCTACATATCTTGTTTCAAGTCCTACACTACCTCCTTTTTGGTCTACGTAGCCTTCTACTAGGCTTGCACAACTCCTTACTAGGCCTATGCATCTCTGCTTCAACTAGCATGACTGTAGACTACCTATGGGCCACTGTGTGTGAACCAACATCTTTTCATTGTGTGGCTTCACTACATCATCAATTCCCATCATTATTGCCACTAGCACCCTATTGTGGCACATCACATCACTCTTCCTACCCTACTTCTACCAATGTGGCCCTAGGGGATGGTTGGCATCTATGACCAACATTCTTGGAGGATGCTCGGAATGCCTATGATTGACAGTGTTGGCTACACCAGGGATGCCAATGATTCCTAGCATCATCAGTGTCAGGGATGCCTATGATTCATGGTGTCCTTATCACTGAGGGTGCCTATGATTTGTAGTGTCATCAACACCAAGGCTACATGTGATTTGTAGCATCGTCCATGCTAGGGATGCCTATGATTCATAGTATCGTTAGTGTTTGATGACATTGCAGAAGGAAGACACTGTAGGATGGTGATAAATTGAGCAGTGGTGGTGCGTGGTGGGCTACAGTGATGCATGAATGGGTACCACATGATGGTAGTGTGAATAGGTGACACATTTCTATCCTTGGATGCCATTGGCCATGGTTGGTAGTAGGGCCTAGGCATGATTGTCAATGGGATTGGTCGCAGTTGGTATCATGGTTAGTCTTGGCTAGCAACAAAGTTAGTCATGACCCTGTGAAGGTTTTTATTTTAATAATACATATATATATATATATATATATAGGATTCAAGGTCAAACCTAAAACCTCTAGCTTTCCATTTTCTAAATAAATAAATAAAAAAATTTACACATTATATTTAAAATTACAAAAGATACTTTTTAAATTTTTAAAATGGAAGTAACCTGAGAAATGCCATATCTCCCAAACTGTAAGTTAGACTTCAATGAAATTAGTATCATTAGGATCATTTCAAAGAGTACTACATGTTGAGCTAGTGATAACATTCTTTTGGTGGACTTAGTAATAAAAAAATCATAAAAAGTGAGTGTTAGCTTTATTAAATTATTAATTAACTTAAGCTGATACATCTTGTTTACTCCTACTAAGATTCTTGTTATTCTAAAATATGAGAAGAAGAAATACTTTGCCCATCATAACTCAATATCAATGGAAGATTGAAGGATCACATCAGTAGAGAAGCTTGAAAATTTCTACCATCAAAGGATTTTAACCATCATCATCATGGCCCCAAAGCATCCTACCTAGGCTCTTTCTTTAGCTCTAGGTAGCTCCAAATCAATGTCCATTCTTTTCACCAAAATAGTGTAGTTACTACTTCAAATCTTTCATGTGATTTACTTGGAAAGGAAGGGTTTCATTTTTCTATCACTTCTTGATTATTCAAATTACTAATCTTATTTGTTTTCAAGGCAATTGAGTGTAAAGACTTAATAATTCAATAGTGTAATCTTTATAATAATAGTATAAGCACCACTTCCCAACTATTTTTAAGGTCAATAATGGTTTTTTCCTATGATATTTGAATAACCTTAGGTTTTCACCAAGGGGAGGATCCTTTAATTCCATCAATTTTCTCCTCTAAATTTAAAGTGTTTTGCCAAAAATAATTATGTAATTATGTTAGGTATTTTGCTATTAGAAAAAGCTAATTTTTTTGTGAAGATTTCATCAATGAAATTCAATTTGAATTATGTCAATTCATCCATAGTAAGGTCTTGTGGCATTGATAACAATCTTGTGTTACTGGTTTTTCCATATATATACTTTGTGGTCTCATAACTAGTAGAGTTTATGATTAGTTAGTGTCTTGTTTAATTACTTTGTATAATGCCATGAGTGGAGTTTCTACTAGCAAAAGAAATCCTAGTAAACCATATACCAGATGTTGCATATCCTTGATCATGTGTTTAATTCTAAGTTACAATCCTTTAAGTAAACTCTTTAGCCTATATGATACCAATTTATGTCATAAATTTCTTGAAGAGGATAGAATTATAAAGAGTAAGATCAAGGATGGATAAAAGATCAAATGGTTTTGTAGCAAGTCAAAAATAAATAGGGAAGTAGTTAGGTATTTTAATACGTTTATGTATTTTATAGTTTTGTTACTTATGTTTCTTCATATGTTTATTGACAATTTAACCTAGGATGTAGAATGAATCAATCCAAGATGCATAGATTCCAAGAGAAGGTGCTCAAATTGCACAGACTAAAAGTGCTCAAGATGCTTCATCTATTCAAGGTGCTTCAACCTTTTGGTAGGGTTTTTCAATGACAACAAATCTAACTTACCAACTCCAATGTATATATATAAACATATATGTATATAATATCCTAGTTTAATGTTTTAGTTGGTTTTGTAATAAATTATTTTTACATAGGCAACATATTGGGCAAAGTTCTGGTAGCCTAGTAGTTAGACAAAATATGCAACAACAAGCTCAACAGTAATCTCAACCACAAAGTATAAGATAGGATAAGGGAAAAGAAATAGAGGTAATTTTTAATTATTTTAAGGTTTAAATACTTTCCTTTTTGTCATCTTATATGATGTTGATCATGTTTGTATTGTAGATATCTCTAGGTTAGAGGTCCTTAATCCAATGAATGGAAAGAGATGTTGTAGGCATCAGTTCTAAAAAAACTCCAATTTTTTCATTTCCTATTCCTTCATCTAGATCACTAGGCATGCCTTCTTTTTCTATGATGCCTGTAAGAGGTTCCTTTCTATAGGTAGCACCAAAAATAGCTCTTGAGTTTGCTCCAATTATTCCTTCTTTCTCTATCTCAAGTTATCCTCATTTGATGGGATAGATAGTGGTGGCTACCAAAGAAGAACTTTTACTTCTTTGATGTCTTGGTCAATGAATTTCCAATTAAACATCCTATTCTATTCATGAGAATGTCTATCACTTACAGAAGTTTAAGTCATGTAACTTCAAGGAAGATTATAAATTGATATAGGATAGAGTTCCATCATCGTTACATCCAATTCTCGAGGATGCTCTACTAGTTGTCAAAGATCTAGAGAAACTCTTAGGAGAAGTGGAAAGTGCTACATTCCTGGCTCATCATTTAGAAACTCATGAATAGTTTCTTAAAATTAAAAATTATTGGCTTAATATAAATATTTTTATTATTTTCTCCTTCCTTTTTTTCATTTTGTTCATAACTCAAAATTTTAGTCTTGTTTATATAGAGAAAAGAAAATAAATGGTAAAAAGACATGGATGATCAATTAATTCAAATAGAAATGTTGAAGACCCAACTCAAAAGAGAGGAGGAATTGGTGATTGTAGCAAGGAGTTCCACTAAGTACATCAAGCAATTGTGCAATGGGCTAGTGGGATGCAAGATAATGCTAAGCAAAAAGGATGCCACTGATAAAGGATGGGAAGCACAGTTGAAGATAGTTTGTGATCTTTTTGGCTTAGTCCATCAAAAAAATGATCACTTTTCTTATTTATTTTTATTCGACATCTTCCATTTTTCTTGGATGTACTTTGTTTCACAATAATAACAAAATAATATTTTTCATCCACTTTTGCTCCTGAATCATGGTTTGCTTCGATACCAAATTTGACATCTAGTTCTTAGATGCCATAAAAAGACAATCAATTAATTTATCACATTCATCATATTCTTAAATAATATAATGAAAATATCATAAAGTGCTTGATAATTGAATTAACTAGTAAATGAATAACTAGTACATGGAATAGAAAAAAAGTAGAAAAATTTTATTAATAGGAGAGAGTGTATTGTAATGCCCTCTAGGTTATCTTCCTATTCCACTTAAACTTTATAGGAAATTTGGCATGAATACCATGGTCAATATATCTAGCCAAAGGGGTTATTAGCCCCTTCTTATCCCACTTCACCCATCTCTAGTTACTTGCCTTTCTAGGCTCTGTAACTCCATGTTGGCACAAGTCCTAAAGCTAACCTTAAATGGCATAGTTTAAACCCATTCCTTAGGGACACATAAATAATCATAACTCCTCATAACGAGGTACCCATTCATTCAAAGGTTAATTATATTGTTATAGTTTTTTGCACCCTTAACAAGGGACTAGAAATTACAAAAAATATCAATTTTATATGTCTTAGAAACCTTGCAGAAAACTACCAATTCCAAAAGCTTGGAGTACTAAAACTACTATTGAGGAATCATCCTAGCCCTAGAAAAACATTACACATGTTAGAATGTAGTTCTGATAAGATTTGAGGGTTCCAATACTAGTAATTCTAGCACTAATACTAGCATCAACATCAACAATAGCAACACTTGAAATCATTTTTGAACCTTTTCTAGAATTTTTTAAAGTTATTGAAACTAAAGCTAGAATGTTAGGATATGATCTTGAATGATTCCTACAGGCCTCCAACAACTATAGTTGAGTCTTACAAATCTATTTTGAGGCATTATATCTTGTGATATCTATAGAAGATTGATTTGAAATCCATTTCACCTATAACACTTAGAAAAATTTTGATTTTGGAGTGTTTCCACAATCATAAAAAATGAAGTCCATAAGCTGGGTTATGAATCCAAATAAGTCCCACTGACCTCTAGGAGTTAGAATGTGTCCCATAATGATCTATTAAGAAATTTTGGAACTCAAACTTGCATAGAATAATTTTGAAATCACACTTTGTCTTAATATTTGGTAAATAAAAAGGTAGAGGTCATTGCTACTTAGTTTATTCCTGTGGAATTACATTAGGTACATCAAGTCTTAAGATTGCCCAAATATAACCAAAATTTTATTTGGGGATTCTCATATGTTAGTGAAGCCTTAACCAATTTACATAAGAACATCCCCTGGAAGTAAGATGACAAGTACTATGATGCTTTTAACAACATTTAGATGACACTCATAACTCAATTTGTATTGGTCCTTGTTAACTTTTCTAAATCATTTAAAGCTCATACCAATGCTTTAGATGAGCTCATTAAAGGTGTTTTCTTAAATAAAATCATCATGTAGTATACATATTAAAGAATTTGAATCCCACAAAATAGTTATAGTTGATGCATGAAAAGAAGATATTTATCATTATGAATTACCTTCATACATGGTGAAATTACCTTCTAGGTGGTCATGTAGTGATAAAAATAAACAATACTACCACAAGCTACTTTATCATCCAATCCAAGTTGAAGTTGAAGTGAGCTTGGTGGTGGAGTTTGCTCTAGGAGTTCCATCTGCAATTCATGTACTAACTAGTCAAAGAGAAGATGGTGACTAATGTGTTAAGTCATCATCCTTAGGTGTGTTTGATGAAGGTTGTAAGTCAACCTAATAGCTCTTATGTGATTATTAACCATGAATTCCAAGAGAAAATTCAAGAAAAATTACATCATAATTGATATACCTAGGAATTGTTGGTGCTGCTCGAGGGTGGAAATAATTCAAATTTTAATGAAGTCAATATCTTATCCATGATCAAATAAATAAGAATCTATGTTTTAATTTAGGATGCTTTACATTCTCAAGTCATTGATGAATGTGATAGCATTCTTTGGAATAGTTATTTGGGACATAAAAGGACTATTGTGCTATTGGAGTGTAACTTCTATTATCCAAATTTAAAATTTGAAGTGGCCAACTTAATACAAAGCTATTTAGTATGTCGATAGGACAAGAGATCAAATCAAAGACTAGGGAGCTTACTCCATCCCTTGAAAATTTCATAAATTTCATCAGTAATTATTTTCATGAATTTTTTACTAGGATCCAAATAGTACAAGGATTTTATAGCATCCATTTAGTTGTGAATAAGTTTTCCAAGTATGTCATTTTTATTCTATGTTCAAAAAATTTCATAATTAAGAATATGACATCCTTCTTCTTTGATCATGTTTTTTAGTACTTTGAATTGCAAACTAGAATTATGTCTAATTAGGACTGTTATTTCACAAGATATTTTTGATAGAAGTTGTTTAAGATGATGGGCATAAAATTGCAAATGTCTTTAAGGTATAATCCCTAACCCAATAGTTCAACAAAATAGGTGAATTAAGTTCTAAAACAGTACTTATGATATTTTATCTAGTTTGATCAAACAAATTGAGCAACTTTGTTGCCTATGATATAGTTTAGTTATAATATTTAGAAGTGCTATGCCATAAGATTTTTCATGGTAGAGTTGTCTATAGGGAGACAACTAACAATACCTGAACTATTGGAAATCTTACATCAAGATTATAATCTTTCGACATATGAGTTCATGAAGTCTTGGACACATCAAATCTAGGTGGCCAAATTGAACTTGGAAGAATCTATTTAGCATATAAAAAAGTATGTTAATAGCAAGAATAGACCATTGGAGTTCCAAGTTGATGAATGGACTCTCTTGAAAATGGATTATATGAGTAAAATCAAATCAAAAAGGGGTGCTAAAATAGAAGTTTCTAAAAAGCTATGATGGGTCATTTAAATTGGTTATGCATGTTAGTTCAATCACATATAAGCTATAATTGAAAACACATTTGGCAAAGTATCATCTAGTGTTACATGTCTCCATGTTGCAGAATTTCAATCCCAGAGATGATAATCCAACATAGATGTGGTCTCAAGGACCTTTAAACATTGAGTTTGTGAAAGTATGATGTATACATTTCATTGTCAATATGCACATAACTAGGTGTTCTTCTAATTAGAAGGTGGAATTTTCTTGGTGTACTAGCAAAACACATTCTTAGATGAGGAGACTTGGAAGGAATTACATACTCTCAACTATAAGTAGATGTTCATTATATACTTCTACACTAAAAATCACATTAATCTACCTTTGTACATTTATAATGGTGGATAGTCCAACATTATTATGTTTTGATGGAAGTTATAGTATTGCCTATAAATAAAAAAATTTTAAGAAAATGATATATGTGAGATAGGTGAATGAAATTAAGTGGATTTGAAATAACACATTTTTGAAGATGGAGAAGTGTGTTTTATCCTCAAATAAGGAGTTGGGTAATAATATATTGAGGCTATAGTTCCAAATATACCTAATCATGCTATTGTTAGGCTATTACTAAGCATATGAAGTGGATTCCCCAAGGTACAAAGTAGCCTTTCCTTGAACATAGAGGATCAACTTTACACTCTTGTATTATTACGAGAGGTAGTGTAACATCATGATCCTAGATTTCATGGAAACATCAAATATACATTATATTATACATTATGTGTAAGAAGACAATATACAGAATGTAAAATATATGTAACATTTGACATTATGTGTATAAGAATTAAAAAGGAAAATGTAGAAAGAAAAATTAAAGAATTCTTTATTGATGTGGAATAGAGTCTCTAGATCATGATTTGAGTGTTCCTTAGTGTTTTCTTGCTTTGACATCTATCCCTTAGAGGAAATCCAGCATTGCCACCACAATCAGGCCTATAATCGGCCAAAAGGAATGGCTAGTCCATTTATTGTCCTACTTTACCTAGCTCCTATGACTTGCCTTTATTGGCTCTACCACTCCATGTTGACCAACTTCTAAGCCTAAGTATAAATGGCTTAGGTCAAATGCCCAAAGGGTACCTCAAGAGACATGTCTGTTATTACAATGCACTCTTTTAAGTCTCAATACAACTACCCTTTTGGGTCTTGTTAAGATGATAATAACACTTCTTATGTAGAGGCACCATTTTTTTAGGCAATAGCATTATTTGTGAATGGGGATGTTATAGGTACAGAATTGGCTCTCATATCTAGCAAGTACATTTTACTTAGGGTAGAAATATTTGTACAATTTGCATGAAAAAGGAAAAATATTTTCTTTCTTAATCAAGGCTTCATGAATAGCTTTAAGCCTAATGAGAATATCAACCCACTTTTAGAGGTATTTCTTAACCTCAATGTGTCTTAGTAGTAGTAGGAGTCATGTGTTTATGTTTATCAGTTTGTTTAGTGTTATTTAAGTATACTTGTAACCTTGGCAAGCAATCGTGAGTTCTCTACAAGTCACAATGGATTACAATTTGATTATACAGGTAGTTATGGGTCAAAATATACCATAGTTTATAGTCTAGGTTATTTTTTCATGTTTTCTATTCTCATGCAAGGACTCATGAGGTTACTACGGATCATAATGAGTCACGATGTTTAACAATAATGGTTACTACAAATCATAGTGAGTCATAGTTTTTGACAATAATGGTGAGTTATATTATTTTAAAATAAACTAAGTTTTGCCTTAGAACAAGTGACTCTCCTAAAACTCAAGATTGGATCACAACGTACCATAGTTTGTTATTTGAGTTATTTTTTTATGTTTTCTATTATCAAGAAAGGACTCATGAGGTTACTAAGGATTGTAGTGAGTCATAGTGTTTGACAATAATGGTGAGTTATATTATGTTAAAATAAATTGAGGTTTTGCCTTGCAACAAGTGACATTTCCAAAACTCAAGATTGAACTCGTAACTTTTTACCTTTAAGCAGAAGCATATGAATACTTGTAAGAAAATTCAAAGGCAAAGGCTACCATGAGGATCACACATGGACTTTTAAATCTACCTCTATCACTACCACCAGGAAAAATCAAAAGCAAAGGCTACCATAAGAATCACACATGGACTATTATCTTTGCCTCAACCTCTACTGCCAAAAACACAAAAAGAAGAAGAAGAACACCTAGATCTAGAGATAATTAGAGGAATAGGCAAACCCATGGTATACTATAGCATGCGTTACCCACTAACGTGCTTTATGCATTAGTTAATGCATGAAAGTGGCCACCATGCCCACTGATGCATTTTATGGATTAGTTAATGCATGAAAGTGGCCACTGTTGGCACATTTTGGCCATTTCATGGAATAGGTGAACTTATTTGAGAATGGTAAGGTACAGAATCCTAATAAAATGAAACTGTTCAAGGATGATTATGCTCTTTCCCCTGAAGAATTCTACAACAGTTAACTGACCATGAAGTTGGGATGGCATATGCTAGATATTGTATACATTTACAGGGAATTATCCATCTTGGTGTCATGAGCAGAAATTACAATGCAAATTTTTAATGATTAATTTCATGACTTGCTCAAGAATCATAATCTAGTGGTTCTCCTGGAATGTATCTGTAGAAAGAGAAGACAGTTTCATGTTTCTGAGATTGGGATAAAATGAAATGTTGGACTTTGGCCATTTCTCACTGTGAAAGCCATCCACCAATTAGCAAATCTTCATCACCACCATGCCAAACCTGCAAACACAGACGTGAAAATATGGGCAGGCCATTCATCAGCTACTGAAGGAAGAGTCAAAGCCAAATGAAACATCTACAGTGGCAATTGCAATGGGAAGTTCTGATGATAAATACAAGAAAAATTAGCAACAAAAATACCCCAAATGATGGGATCAAGATCACAACAGATTGGAACCATTGCAAATTCAAATTCTATGTATGACCAAGCTATGCCTGATCTGTTATTTCTTATAAGATGAAAGAAAATATGAAAGATATAAGTGGTTAATTACCACTTGCGACTTGGTTTGTATGAATTTGGTCCAATGCATCGTCTGTTTATTCCAAAAGCCCTAGGTAAGGTGGATCTGTGGTGATGATCGAAGGCGTGGATGTGCCCATGGGAAATCTCAAAGTTCACGGATTTTAGGATTGAGGTCAAGAGAACCTCCTGTGCCCCATCTAGAATTCCAAAAGGAGCGGGAGGAAGGCTGGAATAATAGTGGTAAATGCCCCAGCTTCAACTAATATTGCATACAACTATTGTAGGGCTTTCATTCGTTCAACAATCCTCTCTCTCTGCAACCTTTCCATGATGCTGTGTGGATCAGTGGCTTGATGCCGACGTGCTCTGATTCTATTAGCCTTAGGGCCTCTAAAACCATGCTCGAAATGATCTTCCCTAGGAAACTTTCTCTTAAGTATATTTTCTCCATAAAAGAGCGAATGTATGGATGAAGGACCGTGGGCAGCAAGGCTTACATGTGGAGGATGCCCTGGCAAAGGGCTGTATTTTTTTTTGAAATGATCGAACTCCCTACCATGATTCATAGCCATGACGGCGGCATCAAATAAGCCTCCAAAAATTTCATAGTTCTTAAACGCGTATGAAAAACTAGCGGCAACGATGAGCATCCAAAAATCCATGTTCCTACAAGTTCATCAACTGTGAAGTGATTGATTAATTTTGCTTGGCTTCACAGTAGTGACATTTCTCAGTCAGTGTGCCAATTCAATCTCTTCTGTGCTTGGCCAGTTTCTGCTTCTTCTTCTGTTATCCATGTATCAATGATATCCAAGGTGAAGGTAGGAGAAATTGCAATAATAGATGATTTTTTTATGGACACTTCACATAGATCAACTGGAAACACGTTAGCAGTTTGGGCTAGCTTGTTAAATTCAGTTGAGAAATATGTCTATCCAATTGTTAGTATTTGGTTTATCATTAACATGGCTTTAGCATCATTCATTTTGCTAAAACTTGTTAAGCCCCTTATTTTATTTCAACATCCTTTCCTTATCCACTTTAAAAAGGGGTGTTTTTATTCACAAAGGAAAGAGATTTAAGGGACTTTTGTATAGCATCATTTCTAAAGAAGACATTTGGTTATTATCTCTTTTTATTCCTATGGAAGTTGTAACTTCCTATGATAGTTACAACTATGATATTTGTAACTAATTTTAATTTTAATTACCATGAAGACACTTGGAAATTAAAAAGGGACACTTGGTAATTAAAAAGGCCACTTGTCAACTATAGCTTTTTTGTCTCCATGGTGACCACTTGGCAATTGAATAGGCCACTTGGCAACTACATGGGACACTTGTCAACTGTAGCCTTTTTTATCTCTATGGTAGTTACAACCATCCAATATTTTTTGTAACTTACCTAACTTGTTGGGCAAGTAATCTCCTAACTTGTTGGCCAAGTTACTTGGAAGAGAAGTTAGGTAAGATATTTTTGAATATGTAACTACCTTTGAACCTTATAAAAAGGTTTCAAGGGTAAGAAGAAAGGAAAAAAAAATACATCAATTTTGGAAAAGACACTTGACATCTCACACTTTGGAATACTTGGGCTCTCACTTGGAGACACACTTTGAGTCTTGGGAGAAGAGCATTTGTAAAGAAGACAGTGTGAAAGATTGCTTGCTAAAGAAAAGATTTCAACCTCTTTGTCATAGTCCTGTGAGTTATGTTTTTATTTTTTTTATTTTGTTTAAATTATTTAGCTAGTGGTTAGATAGTATCATCTTTGGCAAGTAATTTTGGGATTTTTATATTGCTCTTATTGTTCTTGTTGTCCAATAGAAATTTCTATTAAAATTTTTCCATAGAAGCTCTTGTGTTTAAAAACCTTAAGAGCATTTTAGTAGTAAATTTTGTTATTGTGCAACATATAGGAACTGCTATTGGGATTGTTGTAAGAGAGCCTCTACTTGTAGTCATGCCGTTGAACAATTCAGTAGTCAAGAGGGTTCAGAAAATCTTTGGTATTTTGATGGGACTAGAATAGCTTCTTTTTATTTTTAAAGTGAATCTCTGTATTATTTCAATCAAAAATTGTCAAGTCCTTTGAAGGTTCTATTGAATGAAATTGTTGACGTCCATTATCTAGCCAAAATGGAGTCTCGTACGTGGTAGTTTACGCAGCATTTTTTGGTAGCATAGTAGGATTGTCTTGAAGAAATTGCATGTTTGAGCCTTGGAAGTTTGAATAATTCGTAGATATTGAATTTGGGGTAGCTTTATTGCGAAGTGTTTACTTGTGTCATTTTACCTTGTTTAAATATTTGAGGTCTACACAAATCTGTTTTCTTTTCTATCTATTTCCATCGAATCTTGCTCTATTTCTAGATTTCTTATGGAACTATCTCTTTCTCTGGGGAAAATTAGGAGTAGATTTGCGGAGTTGTGCTCAAATGTTTTTGCAAAATTTTATTTGTTACAAGTAGGTATTATAAGGACCATGTAGACTAGGCAGTTGAACAAAATAGGAACTCTCAACAACTCATAGTACTTGGCAAAGTTGGCTAAATCTCTTTAAAGTAAGT
Organism: Gnetum montanum; assembly: GCA_015680685.1. Lineage (NCBI taxonomy): Eukaryota > Viridiplantae > Streptophyta > Gnetopsida > Gnetales > Gnetaceae > Gnetum > Gnetum montanum. The sequence continues at coordinate 582,063 of MNCI01005876.1, forward strand.
CATTTGTAGTTTACACACAACACAATCGTTTCATTTCACACAACTGCATGCTGCAACAGCACACACACATCCTCACATTAACTACTAAGTTTATTTGGAGGTATCTGGGCCTTGGTGTTGCCAGAGACCAGCATGCACCTAAATCCTGTTCGAGGACACTCATTGGCAGTCGCGTCCCAAATAGTCGCCAACAGCCACCATATCCACTAATGTGTTTTTATGGGTTAGCTAATGCATGAAAGTGGTCAACATACCCACTAACGTGTTTTTATGATTTAGGTAATGCATCAAGGTGGTCTCAATATCTAGTAATGCATTTTTTATGCATTGGAATTACATCTCTTATTGTAACCAATTCCATTGCATATAAATTCATTCTTGATGGGAGAACAAAGGCACCATGAATCATAGTAGGATTGCAAGTTTGGTCCCTTTCATAGATGCTTGAAGATTGCATATACCATCATTGTAGAGTGCTCATGTGAAAGAAGAATTAGAATGCCAAATTTAATCTAAGGCATCAATGACTAGAGGTCAGTTCCATTTCCTCAAGAATTATGCATTTCCAGTTATTTATGCATGTGAATTCCTATGCCACTTGCCTTTGCATTCTATACTTTGATTACTTGTGCCATTTTGTTTTCTACATAATTATTTTCTTACATTTGGTATTGAAGCCCCTTTGACTGGTGCATATTCCTGTTTGAATAATACAATACAGTTTCATTATTGCCTCCCATTTACATTGTTTAGTTCTATTTATGCTTTTTTTTTACAAATATAACTTTGTTTATGCTTTATTCATAATTTAGTATGCTTTGTTTACATTTCGTATCGTTGTTTACATTCCATCTACATTCTGTTTATGATAACCCCAGTGCTAGCCATAGCTTACGCTTGGGGAAGTCCTTGGTTGATTTGTGTGCAAACCATCCAAGGCACTCTACCTTTGTTTACTTTTCTAGCTTGCCCTTGGGTGAAGGCAGGGTCAGCTGTGGCTTCCCGATGATCTTTCAGTGTCTATTTTCCTTCCAGCCTCACACCGACGATTTAGGTTAGTACAATACTAATGAAGTCATTTTCAACTACCTTAAGGATGGTAAGTAGATATGTTTTAGGAATAGGTTCATGAAGTTTATTCAATGTGGAACTCCATCTTTGGATAAATTTTTGTGCTGGCTCTAAAGGCACTTGTTTAATTTGAATCAAGCTATCTAATGTGACTTCAAGTTTCAGATTGTATTTGAAATGGGTGACAAACTGGTGTAACAAATCTTCCAAAGAATATATAGAGCTACGGGGTAAGGCTTGGTACCAGTCTAAGGCTCTTCCTGTTAAGGATATAGCAAACACACACAAAATTACATGGGGCCATGCCTAAACCAAAAGAATTTCAGTTTGGAATGTCACTAGGTGGGCATTTGGGTCTCCCTCTCCATTGTACTTGGTCAACTAAGGTAACAAGACTCCCTTTGGCAAGGTTAATGGTGGAACTGAGGGGTCAATTGAGTCATCTTGATAGAAATCTAGTACCTTGACTTTCTCATTGTTCAAAGTTCTAAGGCATTTTAATTCCTCTACCAAAGAGTGCATCATTTTTTTTGTGTCTGCCCATTCTTGGACGGTAGGCAAACCGGTGGATTGAGTGGATTATGGATGATAATGATTTAATTGTTGCATTGTTTGTGTAAAGAAAGGTTTTTGGGCTAACATTTGTTGTGGTGGGATGGTATTCGGGACTGAGACTATCGGTGGAACCCACTGCCCAACAACAGGTTGTGAGGTAACACCTTGAACATGTTGGGTTGGAGTAATCAATGGTGCTCCATGGATTTGTACTTGAGGTATGTAATGGATAGATGTGGAAGTCAGTATGATCAATGGTATTCCAATTACTTGAGGTCAAAAGATTGACTCTGCGTTGGTTTGGGGAGGGAGTTGTTGGGACTATACTTGTGGAGGAATGATGGAAGTGGATGCATCATAGTGAATATTATTGGGTATGGAGAAGATAGGAATGGAAGTAGGTACCTCTTGTTAGGAAACTGGTGCTCGAGTGTTTGTGGATGATGAAGGAAGCACAGTTTCTTCTAGGAAATGGTGGAACAATGGGTTTTTGTAGGCATGGGGACTAATGGTATGGTAGGAATCTCCATGTTTGGATTGGATTGCAAAATCATCTTCCTCATCTTGAGGCTCTATTGGCGACAGTTGTAAGGCTTGACTTCTAGCCATAAGAAGCTGGGATATGAGTTTATGATGATGTTTAGACAATGGGATTATATCAAACGCTGAAGGGATGAACTCACAACCTCCTTTGTGGACAAGTTCATAGTCTCATTTCACTTCCCTTTCCACACAATCGATAGGCAAGTTGGCTTGGATTTTTACACAAATGAAGTTATATTATTCAGGGCTTAGTGTGGCTCTCTTTCATTGGATTGTGGTATCAAATGTGTTAAGCATTGATGCAGAAGGTTAATCTGGATTCATATTCACAAATTAGGTTGAAAAAGTTGCTATTTGTAGAAAATGTCTAACTTTGAAAACGAAAAAAAAAAGAAAAAATAGAAAATAAAAAAATACTAAATTTGTCAGTAGTAGGAAAATGGATAAGTGTAAAAATGAAAGAAAAAAATGCTAAGTATGAAAATGCAGGGAATAAAAATGTGAAGTGTGAAAACTGCTAAAAATGGCCAACTCTAGCACTTGCTACACTGGAGCTTGCTATGCTCTAAGAACTTGTTATGCTCTCTAGAATATCCAGAGTTTTCACTAAGTGCTAATCAAAAATGTAGACAGAAATGGTTCAAGCCCTCCTTCTAGCACCAAATACTGTACTGACCTAAATCATTGGTGTAAGGCTGGAAGGGAAACAGACACCGAGAGATCATCGAACAGCCACAGCTGATCATGCCTTTGCCCGAGGGAAAGCTGGAAAAATAAATGAAGGCAGAGTGCCTTGGATGATTTGCATGCAAATCAACCAAGGACTTCCCTGAGCGTAAGCTATGGCTAGCACTGGGATTATCGTAAACAGGATGTAGACGGAATGTAAACAATGATACGAAATGTAAACAAAGCGTACTGAATTATTAATAAAGCATAAAAAAAGTTATATTTGTAAAAAAAAAAGCATAACTAAACAATGTAAATGGGAGGCAATAATGAAACTGTATTGTATTGTTCAAACAGGAATATGCACCAGTCAAAGCGTAGTTGCACCTGTATGGATGGCAAGTCAAATGCCTAGCCCCGGGATGATATGACGCGATTATGTGATGATGAAATGGGATGAATGTGAGAAATACTTGGAAGCCAACAATCAGGTGTGTCGAGCATTCAAGGATTGCAAGTTTTGTCCTCCTTCAGAATTCCAATCTCTCCAATTTTTGCCTCTTCCAATCTTCTTCTCTTTCTTGCCTCCTCCCTTCATTTATGTGAATTGATAGGGTATTTATAGGGTTGGGGTAGGGTTTGGATAGGTTTTTAAAGAATGGAATCAATGGTTGGGAGATGAGAAGAAAACAAATCTAGTGACATGTGTCCCATGGATAGTTGGCACGAGTTGGATGTGTGTTGGATAGTTGCATTCTTTGACCAGGTTCAATGTATCTGTGTTGGATAGTTGTGCACGAGTTGGATGTTTGTTGGATATCTGCCTTCTTTGATCATATTCAATGTATTTTACAATTTTTGGGTCATTCAAGCCCATGAAAATAAAAATAATTTAGACAAGCCCTCAAATGATAAAAATTTATAAAGAAAATCAAGGAGGATTAACTCCGCCTCACTTGTCTAGCATCCAGCATGACCTGTAGTGTGACCTCCAAAACTTGCAATTTTGAGCTAAAATCTAGAATTTTAGAAGGTTGAGACCCATAGTTATCAATAGTGGATCCTGAGGACAACTTGCCCTTGAAATCAAGTCATGTTGGCTCAGTTTTGGGGCTCTAAAAGTTGGTGACGTTGTTCCTTATGTTGTGCAATGTCTGAAAAAATAACCCTAGCATCACCAAGTCAAAATGGAATATTTGAGGCCCAAATCTTGATTTTCTGGAAGCTGGGACCTGCTAGGGACTTTGGTGAAGGTCATGGGGGGTCCTTGTCCTGGATTTTAGCCCATTTTGACTCAATTTCAGTGCTCCAAAAGTTGGTGATGCTGATCCTTATGCTGTGCAACATTTTTTGAATCATGGGCCATCAGGGGTCGTTTCGGAGGCCTCCATGTTTGGTCATGCTGTACTCATCTTGGGAAGTAGCATGACTTAGCTTGATTCTTGTCTAAAAGTGCTAGGCCAAAATTAGTGGTGTTTCAAGCTAATGCATGAAAGTGGTTACCATACCCACTAACGTGTTTTTATGAGTTGGTTAATGCATCAAGGTGGTCTCCATATCCAGTAATGCATTTTGTTATGCATTGGAATTACATTTCTTATGGTAACCAATTCCATTGCACATAAATTCATTCTTGATGGGAGAACAAAGGCATCATGAATCATAGTAGGATTGCAAGTTTGGTCCCTTTCATAGATGCTTGAAGATTGCATATATGTGAAAGAAGAATTAGAATGCCAAATTTAATCTAAGGCATCAATGACTAGAGGTCAGTTCCATTTCCTCAAGAATTATGCATTTCCAGTTATTTATGCATGTGAATTTCCTATGCCACTTGCCTTTGCATTCTATACTTTGATTACTTGTGCCATTTGGTTTTCTACATAAGTATTTTCTTACATTTGGTATTGAAGCCTTAGATCTCTATCTTGATATGGTTTTTGATGATGGTACAACCTAGAAATAGCATTTTTTAAATATTTTTATGTTTTGTACTTTAAGGAAGATTACTCGCTTCTGGTTTCTACTTGGTGAAAGAGATTTCACTCTCACATTTTGTTGCATTCTTGTGCACCATAGAACTAGAAAATAGAAACCATTACTACTATGGAAATAAGGATATTTTCTTCTTCTTCTTTTTGAAGGGTTGGTTTGGTTGTGCTATCTGCAATTTTTCTTTGTGCGACAGTCTACTATCTACATTGTTAGCTTGTAATAACTATCATTATGTAAATGTTTTCAAAGGTTGAGCATGATTTCATTTAACATGAGAAGTCTTAAGGCTAATAGATGTTTATTCCCTCTATGCATGGCTAGATTTTATGAATTATGTATGCACTTTTTCCATTTCATCTTGCATATCCAACATTCATCATTGTTATTATGATTTCTAGTGTTTTTCTTCATGTCATCAAATGAATTAGCATCATTCTATAGGGTTTTCTTTTGGTGCTTTGGCCTCCACCTTGGCACCTTGGGCTAGAATAATTAGATTAATCATGTTTATAACATGTTGAATTTGGAAATTTATCAATTTTATAAGTATATTTTTATATGTATGCATCATTTTCTACATATGAATTATAATAAATGATCTATATAATCTTGTATAATTAGTGAGTAGCCACAACATCTTTAATTATGCAAAATTATGAACTAAGAGCTTTTGGATCACATATGGTACACAACATTTAAAATTGTGATTAAGCATATGTAATATGATAAAATTTATCCCACGGGATTTTTTATTGTATTTAATATGAATAATTAGGATGATATGTTAAATTATTTTTCTTAATTTACCCACAGGAATTAAGAAAAGGAATATAATTTAATAGTTTCATCGTAAGGATATATGAATATGTTTGAATTAAAATTTAGCCCACAAGAAATTATATGTCATTTGACTTATATTTTTCATGATTTACATTGGTAAAAATTTCATATGGTATTTTAACCTCAAATTTCATAACATAAGCATGTTTGATTATGTAGTTATAGAACCTATAAGTTACGCTAATTTTAAATGTGACATTCCTAAATTAAAGGGTGATAATTATAAGGTGACATTCATTTAGGCTGGATGGACATTGGTTATGCAATCCATAAGGATGAACCATTTGTTGTTAGAGTAATCAATGATTTTGATGATATTGGTAATTATGAAACATGGGAGTGATCTAATTGCCTCTATGTCCTGTGCATAAAAATCAATGAAACATGGGAGTGATCTAATTGCCTCTATGTCCTGTGTGGTTTAATGGAACAATATGACAATGTACACACTTTGTTAAAGGCCATTGATGAACAATTTGAGTCATCAAACAAGGCATTGGCCAACACCTTAATAATGAATTTGTCATCCATGAAGCACACTAAAATTTGTCGTGTGCGTGAGCACATCATGTAAATTAGGGATATAGTAGCTCAACTCAAAATGCTTGAGGTTGAGATGTTAGAATCTTTCATTGTGGACTACATATTAAACACACTCCCATCATAGTATAGAACCTTTAAGATTTCTTATAACACACATAAGGAAAAATGGTTAATTAATGAACTAATGACCATGTGTGTGCAAGAAGAGGGAAGACTTGCTATGGATGCAAAAGATAGTGTGCATCTAGCTACATAAGGAAAGAATCAAGGACAAGCTAAAGGCAAGTGGAAGGTCAAATTGCCTACACAAGCTAATATTAAAAAAGAATCCAGATATTTTTTCCACAAAAAGAAAGGACACATAAATAAGGATTTTTCTAAATATTAGAAATGGCTTGAAAAGAAAGGTAATAAACTCTTACTTGTTTGTTTTGAATCTAATATGGTTGATGTTATCCATGACACATGTTGGATTGATTCTACTTCTACAATCCATGTTACCAATTCCTTGCAGGGGGTTAAAAACCTAAGGAAGCTAGTGGGAACTCAATCATGGATCTATTCAGGCAACAAGATGCACTCACATGTGGAGGCAATCGAAACATTCATTTTAGTTTTAAATAGTGGTTTTGTTTTAGAATTGGAAAAGACATTTTACATTCCAAGTTTTTGAAGGAATTTAATTTCTATTTCAAGGCTTGTATCATTGGGATTTTTCTTTAATATTTTAGAAACTATATTCATTTTATATTATAGATTTGAACTTATTGAAAATGGTACATTGACAAATGGTATTTTTAAAATTAATTTACAAAATGAAACCTTTTATACTTCTATGCATGTTCATGTTGGCATTAAGAGATGTGTTATGAATGATGAATCCTCTATGTTGTGGCATCGTAGATTAGGACATATCTCTATTGAAAGAATAAAGAGATTAGTAAATGGAGTACCTAGTACTCTAGATTTTATTGACTTTGGCACGTGTGTAAACTACATAAAGGGAAAGCAAATCAATATTCCAAAGAAAGGTGTTAAGAGGAGTTCAAACACATTAAAGATCATACATACATATATTTTTAGTCTAGATATGAATGTGTATGGTTAGAAGTATTTCATTACCTTTATTGATGATTACTCATGATATATGTATCTCTACCTGCTTCATAATAAGAGTGAAGCTTTAGATTTCTTTAAGGTGTTTAAGGCTAAAGTAGAGAAACAATGCAGTAATCAAATAAAGATAGTGAGATCTAATAGAGGTGGTGAATACTATGGTAGATATATCGATGATGGACAAGCACCTTGGTCCATTTGCTAAGTTTCTTCAAGAGCATGGGATTCTTGCCTAGTATACTATGCCTAATCCTCTAGACCAAAATGGTGTGGTAGAAACAAGAAACTAAACATTATTGGACATGGTGTGGAGTATGCTTAGCACCTCTAAGCTTCCTAAGTCCTTTTGAACTAAAGCTCTCAAGACAATAGTGTATATATTAAATCAAGTTCCAACCAAGGCTATCTTAAAGACACCATTTAAATTATGGAAAGGTTGGAAACCAAGTTTACGACATATACACATTTGGGGATGTTCATCTAAACTAAGAGCCTATAATCCACAAGAGAAGAAGGTAGACCAAAGGACCATAAGTGGGTATTTCATCAGATATGCTAAATGGTCTAAGATATATAGATTTTATTTCCCATCACATGCTACTAGGTTTGTGGAATCAAGGAATGCTAAATTTCTTAAGAATGACTTGATTAGTGGGAGCAATAGATCTTGGAACATTGTTCATGAGATAGATCATACAGATGCTCAACCCACTAGTTCAAATGATAGATTGATTATTGTATACAATACACTTAGAGCACAAATCCATACTGAAAAACAACCAATCATTATAGTTCCACTAACTACTGATCAAGAAGTAGTAGATATAGCTAAATAATAGATACCAAAACCTATTGAATAGCCTGTTGAACATCATGATCCTCAAGAGAATGATGAATCAACATTAAGAATATATACTAGAGTAAGGTGATCAATGATTCCTAGTAACTATATGATGTATATATAGGAGTCTAACTACAACATAGGAGCTAAAAATGATCTCAAAACATTTTCACAAGCCATGAGTTGTAAGGAATCTAACTTGTGGTATGATGCAATGTAAGATGAAATGAACTCTATGTCATATAATGGAGTCTAGGATCTTGTCAAGTTGCCTAATGATGTAAAAGCCATTGGATGTAAATGGGTCTTCAAGACTGAGAAAGACTCATTAGACAACATCAAAAGATATAAGGCCAAACTTGCTACTAAAGGGTTCACTCAGAAAGAGGGAATAGATTACAAGGAGACATTTTCTCCTATATCTAAGAAGGACTCCCTTCATGTTATCATGGCATTGGTTACCCATTTTGATCTTGAATTACATCAAATGGATGTGAAAATAACATTCCTTAATGGTGATCTAGAGGAAGAGGTTTATATGAAACAACCTAAAGGATTTTTCTCTAGTAATGGTGAGCAATTGGTATGTAAGCTCAAGAAACCCATATATGGATTGAAATAGGCCTCCCATTAATGTTACTTAAAAATCCATGATATAATCACTTAATTTGGTTTTGAAGAAAACATCATGGATCAATGTATATACCAAAAGGTAAGTGGGAGTAAATTTTTTTTCCTTGTTCTATATGTGGATGATATCCTTCCTGCAACCAATAATAGTGGATTTCTATATTAGGTGAAACATTTTCTCTCTATGAATTTTGACATGAAGGATATGGATGAAGAATCTTATATCATTAGCATACAAATCCATAGGGACAAATCTAGATGTATTCTAGGACTATCACAAGAAACCTATATTAATAAAGTTTTGAAGAGGTTTCAAATGAAAGATTGTTCACCAAGTATAGCACCCATTGTGAAGGGTGACAGGTTCAATTTGAATTGGTGCCCTAGGAATGCTTTAGAGAAAATTCAGATGAGCAACATTCCATATACTTTAGCTATTTGAAGCCATATGTATGCTTAGGTTTGCACAAGACCTGACATTGCATTTACTATGGGAATGTTAGGTAGATATCAAAGTAATCTAGGTATTGACCACTAGAGGGCTACAAAGAAAGTGATGAGGTACCTTCAAGGTACAAAAGATTAGATGCTTATGTATAAAAAAATTGACTCCTTGAAGGTGACTAGCTACTCCAACTTAGACTTTGCTAGCTATGTTGATTCACAGAAATCAACATTTGGTTATGTTTTTATGTTAGTTGAAGGAGCTATACCCTAAAAGACTGAAAAGAAAATTTTGGTTGCTACTCCCACCATGGAGGCAGAGTTCGTTCCTTATTTTGAGGCTACTTCACATGGTTTATGGCTAAAGAGTTTCATATCAGGACTTAGAATTGTGGATTCTATATTTAGGTCATTAAGAATGTTTTGTCACAACTAAACCACTATCTTTATGGCTAAGAATAATAAGAGTGGTAGTCAAAGTAAACACATCGACATCAAGTACTTATCCATAAGGGAACACATTAAGGAAAACAAAGTGATAATTGTGCATATAAGCATTAAATTAATGATAGTTGATCCTTTGACAAAAGAAATGCCACCAAATTCATTTAAGGATGATGTAGTTTGAATGGGACTTGATTCCATATTGTAATTTTTTGTACATACAACTTACAATCTTAATGAAACTCTTATTCAATTATGCTATTTTCTCATATGATTTGTGCATATAGTCATTAGAGAAAATACATAGATGGGAGGACCAAGAATGAACATTGGGTTTATTCATAAAGTTAAGTTACCATATAAGGAATTACATTTGAAATAATATGCATTGTAATACATGGAAGATAATACTCACATTAAGAGGAACTATTGTCATGATTCATGCATTTATTTCTTGAACTCTAAACCTGATTAAATATGGAGACCAAGTGGGAGATTGTAGCATGCGTTACCCACTAACATGCTTTCTACATTAGTTTAATGCATGAAAGTGGCCACCATGCCTACTAACACATTTTATGGGTTAGTTAATGCATGAAAGTATCCACTATGCCCACTAACATGTTTTTATGACCACTAACATATTTTTTATGATTTGGTTAATGCATTAAGGTGGTATCCATATTCAATGATGCATTTTTTTACACATTGGCATTGGGTGTCTTATGGTAACTAATTACATGGCCTATAAATTCATTCTTGATGGAAGAATAAAGGTAGCACAAATCACAATAAGATTGTAGTTTTGGTCCTCTTCATAGACACTTCAAGATTACATACACCATCATTGTATAGCACCCATGTGAAAGAAGAATTAGAATGCCAAGTTTAATCTGAGGCATCAATGACTGGAGGTTAGTTCCATTTGCTCAAGAATTATGCATTTCCAATTATTTATGCATGTGAATTTCTTGTGCCATTTTCTTTCACATTATATACTTTGATTACTTGTGTCATCTAGTTTTCTACACAATTATTTTCTTACATATACTCCTATTACCACTCTTGTAGTAACCAAGCAACATCATGCAGTAGAAACTGTAGGAGGAAGGCATCTAAGGTAGAGAAGAAAGAGTGACAATAATAGAAACATTGATTCTGGGATTGTTGGATGGCATAGCATTGCTATGCATTGTGGGGCTACCTTTGTAGTCACACGAATGGGCAAGAACCATGAGCTAGGCATGGTAGATAGCACTACAGTTAGAGCACATGTGGCACCTATGATAGACATGGGCTTGCACATAACACCTTCTCTACCTCTTCCTAGACAACCAAACACTGACATAGCTTAAGATGTTGGACCCAACACATGCACATGGACATGCTTGCCACTCATGCCCTACCCCACCCATAGCTTATGCATCTCTAGCTTCACCATAGTGGGCCTAGGAACCATTGTCTATGTGATCAATAGTTATGCCTTTGATGACAAGGCATTTTAGCTACACCGCCAAGTTCTTTGCTCCACACTCTTCTACTTTGACTACCACCATGGCTGTTGGGAACACTGTTAGCACATGCACCACCTACAAGGTGTAATCGTGGATAGTTTCAGATCCCCCATAGTGACAAATCCATTAACTTCCTCTACACCAATGGTGCAGTGCTAAGCTCTATCTCAGCCTCCAATGGTAGCGGTGGTAAGGGTTGGTACTGTGTCCCTATACCTATATGCCATCATGATGGTGATAATGCTAATGATTTTAGTGTCAATCTATAGCTTTGAGTTAGTCATGTTGTCATGATACATGATTATGGTGGATGTGAGACCAGTGCTGCTGCTACTACTACTTTTGCTTCTACTTCTTCTGCTTCTTGCATATACATGTTCTACTACTCATCCCTCTATAGGTAATCCTCCTTGCTAGTCCTTTTCAAGGATACCCACTTTACCTTGTACCTTAATTTATGATGAAACAATGGTAGGTTTTGTGTGACTGAATCTTTATTAAAACGAGGGTTTATATGATCAATAATCTTGTTTGCGATAGGGTTGTGTATGTGGTTGTATTTGATGTTAATTTTGTAGCATGCTTAAGGTTTCAAGTGAAAATTGGTAAATGTAGGGCTTTTAACCTTATTTCAGTCCTATAGTATTTAAGATATATTGAAAACATAGAAAGTGATCATGATATGGAGAATCCTATTATTCTTGTTCATGTTGTATCATCTTTAGTTTCAATATAGAGTGATGATCAATGGATCTTATAGTATGATTCAAAGAGTTGCAACATGTTATAATGGATGCAAGCCTTAAAATTCAATCATAGGCAATAATATTTTTATTAATATTACAATGGTTGTAGGCTATCTAGTACTACTTAGTTACTATGTTGTCTACTGAACAACCATTAAAGTGCATATTTTTACTGTGTTCCTTGGTTGTGAATGAGGATTTGAACCTTGAATTTAATACCTTCTAAGTAAATGCTCTAACTATTTAGTTATGGCTATCTAACATAAATCAACAAAAGTAAAAAAAATGAGAATCTAAATTTAACCTCAATTATATGTACTTGATAAATAATATGTTTTGGTCCATTGGGACAAAGATCCTATGCTAATAGTGTAGTGCTTGACCTTGGCATTATACATAGTGTATAGTGCAGATATTGGTACAAATATATAACAGTATAACTATTTTTGTGAGTTTATAGGGGTTTTAAACATTGGTTTTTTATTTTCAGTTTATAACTAGAAATAATGCATACATTCTCTTGGATGTGCATACATGCTTCATAAATTTTTCACTTTCAAGTGTAGAAATGTTGGTTGTGCTTTTTTCTTTCAAATTAATCTTCATGAATTTTCTTTATCTATAAGACTTATTTTTAGATAATTTGTATGGTGTGACTTGTAATTATTACTAAAATATCATAAATATCTTGGTTTTATACTATTGCGACATTATGGAAAAAATGTGTTTTTTTATTTGTAGACTTTGGACAAGAGAATAAGTTTACATAGTTTGATTGTTTGAATTATAATTGTTTCAAATTTTTTTTGATACAAATATGACATTACATTTAATAGATGGGAGAAAGAATCAAGTCTACCTCAAAAAATTATTGTAGAAGAACCATATGGCCTTGTTGCATTAAATGATGATCTTTATGTAGTTCCTGGTTCTTCATGCATCAACTATCATTCTACACAAGCATCTACAAATGTAGGAATCACCTTGATTTTTTAGGTATATAATCTAAGGAAATGGTCATGGAGATTAATTTCAACAAAACCTCCTACAAAAAGCCCACTAAAGTTCCTTTGGATAACTATGTGTTATATAGAACTATAATTTATTGTTATATAATCTATGGTTTGTTCTTGTAAATAGGATTTATCACCTGTATTGTATGATCTATGATAGTCCATTATTGTTTTATAATCTGTATATAGTTATTCAAGTCTTAACATGTATATGCATTTGTGGGTTATAGGTAATCTATGCCTATAGTTTGATCTTTGTTTTTCCTTATAGTAGTTTCACTCCCTCTATAGGGACATTTCTCATTACCATTGTTGTCATACTATACCTCCTTGAAGCCATAATAATATACAAATTCAAAGCTATTATACTATTTGATTTGCATGTAATTTTGTTATCTCAAGCTTGCATGATATTCTCATAATAAATTCAATAACGTCTCTTAGATTTTAATTGATGTTCTTTGCACTCATCATCTTGTCATATTTTTATGAGGGATAGTCATGATCATTGTGGGTTGATAGGCTTACAATAGCAATGTCTTCATTGGGCAAAATTTTGTGTATAATGATCATTGTGGGTTGATAGGCTTACAGTAGTGGTATCTTCATTGAGCAAAATTGCATCTAGGTTATAATACATGATGCTAAAAATGCATTAAGTAAAAGTGTAAACTTGGATAGAAGTGTTTTTTTTTTGAACTAATTATCTTTTCCATTGTAAATGATCATGGGGAAGATGGTCTCAGAGAGAGAAAGATGACACATTACTCCATAGGATAGCATGTAAATAAAGTAATTAAATGCTTAATTAATCTAGAAACTATCTAATGCCTTAACTAATCTTAACATAAGCATTTGGTCACATCTATTGTACACATCCTAAACACGTTGCAATGCTACTGGGTTACCAAGTGCTAGTCACTACTAGGATTACCAAGTGTTAACATATGCTCAAGATGTTCGTACTTATGTGCATTGATTATCCATATTTAATTAATTGATTGAATGCATAAACATAAATTACATGACAATAAAGTGCATTAAAGTAAATATTATGCTAAGTCCAGTTGCTGCAAGGTTTACTAAGAAAGCTTATCTTTATTACTATTCACACTAAGGTGTCTAGGTACATTAGTTCTTGAATAAAGATCCATACACTTCTCAACTCTTACTAACTTTAAATCAATCTTTGAAAAATAACATGCACTAGTACTTTGATCAAACAAATCATTGATCCTAGGCAAAGGATAAGTATTTTTAATCATCACTTTATTCCATGCCCTATAATCAATGCATAATCTTAACATACCATCTTTCTTTTTAATGAATAACACTGTGCACCCCAAGGTGATACACTAGGTCAATTTTTTTCTTCTTCTAATAGTTTATCTAATCATAATTTCAATTCTCTTAGTTTAGATGTGGAAAATCTATAAGGGGCTTTCAAAATAGATTGTGTACTAGGAAAAATATTAATAGCATGCTCAACGGTTATTTTTTGGAGGCAATTCTCTAGTTTTGCCAAATATTGAGTCATTATACTCTTTAATTTCTTTTGGAATCTCAATACCTAAAGATTTCTAGGGTTTCATTACTTTGACAACCAATATCATAGCACCATTTTTAACTAATCTCTTAGCTTGCTTAATGGTTATCATGTGAATTTGCTTTGCTATTTCTACCTCCCTTAGAACCTTGACTTCATCAATGGTTGGAACTTTTAAAATATGAGTTCCAAAGT
>MNCI01005878.1:2371-14046 GCA_015680685.1 Gnetum montanum
TTGAGAGCGTTCTTTCGTGGAGCGCCCTCCCTGAGAACGCCCTCCTTGAGAGCGGTCTCCCTGAGATTGCGCTCATGGGGAGTGGTCTCCTTGAGAGCGGTCTTCGTAAGAGCGCCCTCCTTGAGAACGCCCTTCTTGAGAGGGATCTTGCTGAGGATGCCTTCATCGTGAATGTTCTCCCTCAAGCGCCCTCATCGGGAGCATTCTCCTTGGGAGCGGTCTTCCTAAGTGTGCCCTCCCTGAGAATGCCCTCCTTGAGAGCAATCTCACTGAGGACACCCTCATCGGGAGCGTTCTCCCTGGAGTGCCCTCATTGAGAGCGCTCTCATCGGGAGCAGTCTCCTTGGGAGCGGTCTTCCTAAGAGTGCCCTTCCTGAGAACGCCCTCCTTGAGAGTGAAACACCGTGAAAATTATGGGTCGGCCTCAGGCGAAGATTCGTAATTTGAGCAAAGAACGTGCCTCAAATCTGTCTAAGGACAAGTTTACGCTCCATCATGCATGGTAGCATAATGCGCGTAATAGGCTCCAAGGCAGTTAAAGGCAGATTTGTTCAAAGGACAAGTTTACGCTCCATCACGCACGACAGCGTAATGTGCGTAATACGCTCCAAGATAGTTAAAGGCGAACTTGTTGAAGGACAAGTTTACGCTCCATCATGCATGGCAGTGTAATGAGCATAATAAGCTCCAGGACGGTTAAGCAAAATCCAAAGAAACACGACGGGTTGGCACTTGTTCTCGCAACGCTTAAACAACTGATCTTTACGTGCGTTACGTGGCGATGCGTGCTCGTGCGTAGGTCAGAATGCAAGCACGCGCTCGGTACGCTTCGTCACGCACGGCTGCGTGATGAGCGTAAGTTACGCTTTGATTACACTTCACCGTGCGTAGCTGCGTGGAGAGTGTATGTTGCATTTACGCTGCGTCACGCACAGTTGTGTGATGAGCGTAAAACAATCTTGAACGCGTTGTTGTTACACCAAAGTTGCGCTCATACACGCAACACAACGCGAATGAGCGCAAACGCAGCCGAGACACGCCTATCCTGGGCCTGCTCTTTACACGCACAGCACGCAAATGAGCGTGTTGTGCGTAATCGCAGTTCGACTTAAAAGGATCGGGTCGACAAGATCCGTGACATTTGGGCCCACATCATTAGGGTTGCGCGTGTCACGGCCTATAAATACCCCGGCTGACAAATCTATAAAAAGAGAGGAGATTGGGGGGAGTTGAAAAAAGGAGAGGACAAGTTAACAAACCAGAGCACCAGAGCACTTATCACTTTTCGTTGGCAGTAGATCAAGAGGACAAGAGCATTTTCTGAGCAAGGGAACACTTATCGCCTTGAACAGAGAAACAAGAGCAACCTTTTGGTAACCGCTGCAAACACCATCCTTCAGCAGAAACAGAACACAGCACGCCTGAGCCCTAACAGCAGATCTACCCAAAGCAAAGAGGTAGAATGGGAATTGCAGAGTCGTCTCGCCCAGTTAGCAGGTTCTATCGTTCAAAAGATCGACAGACTTCAGAGCTTGACCATTCCTGCACCTAAGTTTTGGGCCTCCAAGGTAGATCAGACTTCTGTCCAGATAGTTTTCTTGTTGTTTTGTGCTCATTTTGTATCCAGTTGTTGGGGGTTTTCTCCCATTGTAACGTAATATACACACAAGCATACATTCGATCCAGCATTGAAACATAGATCTTTGATCTTTGCGACGTACACGTTGTTTTCTCTCCCCATTAGCATCTTTTCGGCGTTTTGGCGTTATCTTCGTAGCGATCCATTTACGTCATTGTCTTCCCGTTTTACAATCTCTCGCATCAAATCACGACACGCAAAAACCCATAATCGTTATCGCTTTTACTGACCCGTAAGTCCCTGTTTGATCGACAAGACCGTTCAGGGCACCGCGGATTCGTTTTTTCCAGCTTAGCCCTCGCGCGGATCCGTGGTTAAAGCTGTGTACATGGAATCTCGGTCGGTATTTCCAGCTGCCGACGTTTTCCGTCGTTACAGTTTTCTGGCGCTAAAAGGAGGGCCTTCAGGCTCCGATCCGAATATTTCAGGTAACCCTGTTTAGAGATCTATACCCTAGGCCGTAGACGTAATACCTCTCGGGAGGTCTAAGGTCAATCATGTGGTGTAGATCGGTCGCAAAGACGATTTCTTTGAAATCCGGTAGGGTAGAAAGCCTTTTGTGTTGTTTGTCAACCTTTCTTTCATTCAGATTCAACTTTCAGTCATTTTTTCATCGTTGATCCATGGATTCTTACTATTCAAACACAACAGCCACAACCACCGTGACCACTGTCGAGCCGGGTGTCGCGCCCGTGAACCCGACTGTGACCATAGGGCCAGCCCCCGGTGCAACCGGTCCTCAGGGACCCTTACGCCATTCATTAAGGCTTCAGGGGAAAGATCCTATCTTCACGGCCATAACCCTTGAAGACTACAACTTCATTTGCGTCAAGATCCAAGCAAGGTTGGCTCTCAACCGAACCGAGCTTGACGCAAAACGAAACTTTGAGGCGCTCTATCGAGGGGGTTACGATTTCAAGCCAGTGGCCCACGATATAATCCCCTTGAACGAGCACCAAAATGAACTCATCTCCCAGCTGATCATGGCTAGAGGCCAGGCCTCACAACCTGCGGTAGAGCCCGAGCATGAGGAAGAAGCAGAAGCAGAGGACGAATTTGCGGCCATGTCAGAACATTCGTTCCATACCATGATGCCTCACACATACGTGAATCTGTTGTTCCCTTTCAACGGAGAAGCGGCTTCTCTGGGCTCGGCCATGACCACGCAGACGCACATCCCTGTTCCCCCTCAAGCCAAGGCGCAGCCGTCTTGGTCGCAACAGGCAAGCGCACAGCCTTCTGGGTTGCAAATGCAGCAGCTGCAGCATAACGCGGGGGTGATCCCGTCGTAGCATATAGTTAACATTCCGACGGTCGGCCCAGTGGCCACCATCCCCTATTTCATCCCTCACGTGTGAACTCACACTATACCATCAACTCGCTCCGAAGTGTTCCCGCCCCCGCCAACTCAGCAGCATACCGCAACCGTGCCCCCGCAAATCTTTGTCCCGTACCCTGCGACGAGTCACTGGGCCAACCCTGCGACGAGTCACTGGGTTAACCCTGCAACAGAACAAAAAACGAATACAGTTTACAATGCACAACCCCCGCTAGAACCAGCGGCGCAATTTTCACGGGTGCTTCCTCGCTACACTTATCATTATGCCCCACAGCAGGCAGTAGCTAACCCCGCGTCCCAGACCGGTGGGTGGGGGCCTTCGCAGGTCCCCCAGCCTGCACGAACCCCTGCTCCACCAGCGGTTAGCCAACCACCTCCTACGTTTCAGTTTTCTGGGGCTGTTCACCCAGTCCAACCTCCTGCTCCCATGCCTGCTGTACAGACACCTCCGTCTCCAGGTCTAGATCAAGCCTTCCAGCTTATCCAGACGCTTACCGAGGAGGTTCGACGCCTCAAGACCGCTGGGTCTGATACCATTCAGATCACGGATTTCTATCAAGAGGATCTAATCAATCCAGTGGTCCCCATGCTGTCATTGCCTCCAGGGATGTCCCTCCCCCATTTTACGANGAAACCGCTCGAGCCAGTCCAAAGGTTCATACAGCGGTGGAATGCTACCTTGAATGAGATCCACGACCCGATCGCGGACTCCCACATGTTGGCCATATTCAAGGGAGTAGTCAATGACTTTATTAAGTCAAAGCTGTACTACCTATCCCCGGGAGACATACGCCAGGCCTTTGCTCAAGTCCGGAGCATCCAAGATGCCACGGAAGCCAGCAAAGACCCGACGTACATCGCTTACAAGAACACGCACAACAAGGCTAAGGACAAAGGTAAGGCAGCGACCACTATGGTAGCGGCATTGACTGAGAATTCCAAGAACAAAAACAAAAAAGCTCCAGCAACAGCACCACCTGAGGCCATGGCTGGTGCCGGCACCAGCCAGGCCACGGCTGCCCCTGAACAGGCCCCCCAGCCAAAGCCGAATTTTGAGCGTAAAGACCACTCAAAATACGCGTCTCTCCTAGTGAAACATTCCGAACTGCTGAGACAACTGTTGGCGATAGGACACATTCAACCTAAGAAAGTGTCCGAAGAGGCCCTGCAGCATCACAGACGCAATTGTGAATTGCTGAAGGATCCCTCTTTAGCTCTGCCTAATGAACCGGCGGTTCCGAGATTTTTCAGGCTGGACCGTTTCTGTGACTACCACCAGATGTGTGGTCACGACACGGATTACTGCTGGGCATTGAAAGACGATATTCAATGCATGATCGACGAAGGTCATCTGAAACTAGACAGCAGTAACCCCACGCGTCCAGAAAACCAGACATTACATGTATACAAGGATCCGTTAAACGCAAATTACGATCCTTTTACAATCACTGTGGTAAGTACAGACGGTGAGCGTACGGGGCCGCCAAAGCAACCTTTTGTTTTGCGCATGCCCACCAGCTCACAAAGGGGGCCAACTACTTCTTCGGCAGCAGGTGGGGTCTCACGGTTGCCATTCATTATACGGATGCCTTCTCAGGCACGGCCTCAGTCACACGCTACTGCCCAAGCCGCAGCTTCGTCTACGCCCACACCGAGAGCGCCCTTCATCATTAGGGTGCCCCGACCGCAGGCTGCTCCTCTCACGCAGGGGCAGACCTCCAAACAGCACCATCAGACATCGCCTCCTAAGCGGAAGGAGGAAAGCACTGAAGCTAATGCGACAAAAGACAGCTCTACGCTCGACTTCCCGAAGCCTAGGCCACTAGCCTCTGCAACCATGACCATGCCCCAGAAGCATGCCACAGGCACAGGAATGCAGCCACCTTCTTCTGGTAGGAAGACGAACAACCCCTCTTCAGACACCGCCCCGCCTCGAGAGATCCGTCTCTTGGGCCGGATGGAGGAGAGTAAGTGGGATAAACCAACCTGCTGGGAGAAGGACCTCCTTGATGCGTTCACGCAGGTTAAACAAGCTCTCAAGCAAAAGAACACAACGCTGAGCTTGTATGACCTCTTGATGAATTCTCGAGAACACTGCGAGGCTATGGTACGCATGTTGACATCCATATCAGTGGATGCCAGCTTGCCGGCGGAAGAGGAAGCGATACACGCTATCATGTTTTCCCCTGAAGCTGAACAACCCAAGCCCACCTCGTTGACCTTTCTGGACGAGTCTGTTAAAGATGATCCAGAAAAGGGTCAAGTGACAACGGACCCTATGTTCATCACCATTCGGGTCGGCCAGTACCGAATCCGGAGGGTGCATGTGGATGACGGCGCGGCCGCTAATGTCGTCCCCTATTCCATCGTGGATAGGTTGGGTTTGGTCGACCAGATCACGCCCACAACGACAGCCTGTGTAAAATCATTCAATGGAGCACGGGTCCAAGTCAAGGGAACGGTGCGTATTGAGTTTGTGGCGGGGAATCAATTCCCCACGGAAGCCACATTTCTAGTCGTCGAGGAGATGTCGGGCTTCAACTTGATCTTAGAGAGGTCGTGGTTAGCTCAGCTGAGGGCGGTCTTGTCGCCTATCCATCAGGAGATACACCTGCCTTACGCTGGGGGGGAGGTTATCATACGCGGCGACGAGATCACTCCCAGGACCGTTAGTAACATTGAGGAAGAGCGGGGTTCAGAGATCGAAACGGCTGATGATCAGCCTTCTCTCCAAGCCCCTGAACAGCACAATGACAATACTGACGGTTTAACCTGGGCTGACCTGCCATTTCCGAATGACAGCGTAGAGGAGTCGAACTGTAAACCTCCTCGTCCTTATGCAGCAGTTAACATAAAAGCCGCTAGGAGACAGTTGCGTATTAACGGCTAAACGAAGCTCTCCAGCGTGCGCTCATGTAAGTTAGCAATCAATCGTTTCCTTTATTTTTGTGTGCTTTTATACAGCATTTGCCTGCTATGTTTACGCTTTGCATTTTTGTCTTTACATGTCTTATCATACGCATCCTCATTTCTTTACGTATCTATCCAGGGTTACATTTAGTCAAACTTTACGCAATGGCCCGCAATGGCCTTAAACTAGTAGGTACTTCAAACTTTATGCAATGGCCCGCAACGGCCCTAAACTAGTAGTTACTTCGAACTTTACGCATTGGCCCGCAATGGCCTTAAACTAGTTTTCTATAGGCAATTTACACAATGGCCCGCAATGGCCTTAAACTAGTTTTCTATAGGCAATTTACGCAATGGCCCGAAACGGCCTTAAACTAGTAGTCACTTCAAATTTTACGTTCTTGGCCCGCAATGGCCCTAAACTAGTAGCTACTTTGCCATTTACGCATTGCTTCGTAATCCATTCACGCTTTCGGCCCGCAACGGCCTTCAACTAAGGCAAAAATAACAAAAAAATATGATAGATAGCTGATAGTCAGCCAAAATTTATAACATGTTTGTCTTTCAAATCATTTGTAACATGATGCCAGAAAACAAAATCACGCATGACCCATACTGCCACTATCGCCCATGTCCTTCAACTCTAAGTCCAACCCCAAAAGGTCGTCCTCCAGTGGGCCATCGTTTCCGGGAAGTATCCCTCCTGGAAAGATTGTCTCTTCTTCTAATGCTGGCTCCACAGGAAGACGCTCTTCCTCGTGTTCTACTTCGGCTTCCATAGTTTCCTCCTCCAGCCCCTCAGTTGGCGGATGTTCTCCACCTTCTGGTACCTGAAACACAAATAGCGTAACAATTAGCATAGGCAATATTATGTCGGCAAACGCGCTGGCTAAGCCATGCGTAAACTTACTCGAGATGACCCAGCTTCAGCAGCAAAGGGAAGCTTATCTAGACCGGCCCACAAACGCTTCATGATTTCGTCCTCTGTTAGGTCTTGCCACACATCCTCGCCCAAAGCCATCCCTGCTTTTACCTTCCCTTTCTCCACACTACTCCAAGTGGGAGGATCTGGGTAGAAGGTAGGGATTGAAGCTTGGTTCCCAGGAAAGGCCATCACTCTCTCTGGAGAGGCAGTGACGGTCACCTATTCTTCAAACTTCTTGAAGGCCTCGGACGCTCCGATGGTGTCCACAAAGACCTCCAGGGACCGTGCTTTAATAGCAGAATCACAGTAGCATTTTCTGTAGGTGGTGCTTTCCCTTTTGTACACATGCTTGTGATCCTTCTCCTTCTGCCCCCATTCCTGTACACCCGCGCAATAGTCCCTCCAGTCTCGACTCTTCTGAGAAAGGAGCTCTATTTGCATCCTTTGCTCTATTAACACTCAGCTGGTCTGTACGCTATTTTTGATCGCTGTCCAATAACGGGAGTGATCAATCATAGCAGTACGCCAGTCATCGTCTCTTGTCACTCGAGCCTGTAAGAACTCGTAGCGCGCCCTCAGGTCCTCGACTTCCTTAGTTAAGGACTCAACCCTTTGTTCTAACCGCTGTAGTTTTTTCCATAGGTCTTCGTTGATATTCCTGCTATCCCACACGGAGCGTGTCGAGCGTAACGCACATTTACGCATTTCTTCATAAATGTTGCGTGGCACGACCGCCCCATCAGATGGAGGCTCTGCTGTGTCCAGGTCAATGGGCTCCGCGGGGTTCCATCGGAGGTGAGCTCCTGACAGAAACAAGCATCAAGACAGATGACATATTATCATCAAAACATTACGCAGTTACTTTCACTAACTTACCAGCACCAGGGTCGATGCGTTCGAGACGCTCGATCATGTCGTTAATCACGCCTTCCATGAAGGCAAACTTATCGGGGAGGTCTCTCCACGTCGCGTTAGCAGCAGCAGACGTTGAGGCATCCCTTTCTCCTATAACATAACTCGGTTAGATATTACCTGTTTCCAGATTCTTGCAAAACCCGTAAAAACCAAAAAAAAACAACATACGCTCATTACCTCTGCCGGTGACAGTAGCAACGTCATCGACATCTTCCGTACTTTTCTCTATTTCACGCACTGGGGTCTGTGCGTCTCTAGCTCCAGTAACAGGGGCCTCCTCCCCAGTCTGTACGCAGCTCCCACTAGCAGCTGGGGCCACCCTACGCGATGAAGGCTGCGCACGACGCGTGCTAGCAGCCGGGACCTCTGCTTCCAAAATTGAGATCCCCTCCCCACGCTTTAACACTATTGCCCCTGTCTCAGGGGTCAGTCGACCTGTCTTTTTTGCTATTTACATCCTCATGCGTTAGAAACACAATTCCACTAGCCATAGTTAAACATTGCGTATATAGACTTTACACTTACCAGGCGGAGGCTTAGTCTGCTGCACCATGAGCCCGACGATGTGGCCGCCCTCGCCTTCAGGGGCCTCAGCCACACGGAGCCTCTTCCACCGAGCTGCAGGCTCCACAATTTCCTCTGCCAAGTGTTTCCCCCACGAGGCATCGCTAGTGTAGGTAGGCATTATCATGCCTACATTGTCGAGGCCCCGCACTCGAGGTGCCTTCATGCCTTTGGTTGTCACGGACATTGATTCTCCGATCCCTTCCGGCGGGTCCTGCCCACGGGTAGTGCTGAGGATGTGGGCGATCCAGGGTTTGGACAGCTGGTCTCGGTCTTGCTGTACCCAGACCCCATTCCTTTGAACGACCAGATACTCAGCAAACCACCGGAGGGCAGCGATGAAAAAGGCATGATGCATGTTGAAGCGAGACTCAAGCTTCTCGCGAAGCTTGACCATCTCGCTCCGTAAACCCTTGGCGAGATGACTTCCCCAGTCAAAACGGGCTCCCTCCTCCAGCACCTCCCGCATAATACGCGTTTGTTCCACTGAAAAGAACCGCGCTTGCGAGAGGGTTTTGGGGAAAGTACGGGCCCGAAAAAGGGGATACAACGTTTTGGCGGTTGCCAGCTCGAATTGATCGCAGGGGAATCCCTTGGTATCCGTAGGGATTCTGGCCCACTCCTGAAGAAGCACCTCCACTTTGACGCCCCTCTGGGCCTTCACGTTTATGGGAAGGCCACTGGAGGGGATGCCAAATAGGTCTGAGAAGAGCTGGGCATTGATGTCGAAGTTCACACGCACGTTATGCACGCGCGTGCTGAAACGTTCGGCCTTCGCATTAAAGGAGTTGACCAGGCCGATCATCTTGCTGGCGGGAACGTCAGGAGTGGCGGCTAGGAATAGGTGCATTAGCCCTGCGGTCTGGATGTTGGTGACCACCGCAGCTGGGGCCGTCGAGTGTCCGAGCCAACGCTGTGCCTCTTTGATGTCCCCATAACGAAAGAGGACATCTCTCGCCTCGTGGCCGGAAATTGTAAGGGTAATCTCCCGGGATTCCCTGACTGTAAGTCAAAAATGCAAGCCAAAAACGCAAGACATCACACAAACATTATCGCCATAGGCATAATTCACAATTACGCAAATACCACTAAAACACGCAATAACCTTACCGGGGCCAAATGGCAACGGGAATTGCGGGAGTTCTCTCTCCACGTCCTCGACGCTGAGGGGCGGATCCAGCGTCCAATCCTCATGCAGCCACTCGAGTTCCCAGCACTTCTTGAAGGCCTCCTCATAGTGTGAGTGGTACTCACGCATCTCATGGCCGATTTTTCCAACGACACCGGCTCGTACGTTATTCGTTGCGGTAAACAGCGTTATCGCCGTTTCAGCACGGGGTAGCGTATCGTCGTCGCCGATTAGTCTGTTGTCGCAGATAAAAAACCTGTGCAATACAGCGTAAGTTCAATTCACGCTCTACAGTTAGACCTCCCTTACTCCTTTCCACATTGAAAACAAGCATTCTAACACATAAAGACAATATAGCCATCCAAATTTGCTTACCCGCCTGCGTAGTATACCGTGCCTTGAGGGTTCTGGAAGTACGTTGACACATGGCGGGCCACGAACAACGTATTGTATGCGTGGTAGCAGTTGAAGCGGGTCATACTCCAGATCCAATGCAAGCGCCTCAGACCCCGAGAGCTGAGTGCTCGGTCCTCGGGATTGCCCGTTTCAATCGCCCCGTCTGTCAGGTAGGCCAGAATCCCCTGCGAAGACCCTGGCAACAGGTGCTCCAGAACGGCACCAGCAACGTCTCCGGTCACATGGGACCAAACGATGATGCTGAAATTACGCAGCAAAAACTGCAAGAATTCCAGTGCCCCCTGTCGGTACCAGATGGCCTTCCCCTGCACTCTTGTGTGCGGAGGAGGGACATTTGGGACGATGGGGTTTAACCAGCATAAAACCCCAACAACATCCAGCACAAGCAGGATGGGCTTCAGCGCGATGCTGTAGAAACAGGCAAGACTCATTAAAGCATCTACATCTACATGTTTAGAACTAACACAGAAATCGTAACACGCAGCCAAGCCGAAATTGCCCAAACCCTTGCGACAACGCAAGGTTTGTCCCTGACAACGGCAACGAACGCAACCTTACCAAAACCCTCGCACTAAGCCGAGGTCCATAACTTGACATACGCATTCACGCAAGAGACATTCAAAAACAAAACAAATAGACATATAGAACGAGTTTAAAGAATGGCCTACCGGTTAAGGGGCGTCGGGTCGCAGACTTCGATCAACGCCTGCGAGACGCGGTTCAGGCTTGCCTGCACTTCGTCGATTTTCGCCAGTTTGACATTCTGCTTCTTCGCCTTTGGTGCCATCACGATAGTTGTAGGGTTTCTTCATAGCCTGCTTACAAATCCTCGCAAGGTTACACGCCCTAGCTTTTTGCTCTCCCTTCTCTCTGTTTTACCTTTTCTCTGCTCTTCCTTGTAAATTCAAATCTCGATAGCCAACAACCAGTTTTCATCAGGAAACAACTTATTTATACGCGAGGATCGCCGACTTGGTATCGGATTAAGGCGGAACTTTCCTGAAACGGAATCCGAAAATTCGGTATTAATTCGGTCGATATCGCACGCTCCACTGTCCGAAATGACGTTAAACTACCACATCTTATTGCCTCGTAATCGGGTCGCATTGATTATAAGTTTCATCTATATTTTTCAAATTCAGTTAGCCTGCACGTTCGGCGACATCCCGTCACTTGTCTCCTAACCATTTACGCACTTGCCGGTTTTGCAGGACAGACGGAGGATGGATGCCACAATTTCAACACCTTTAACTTTGACAGGCCCATACGGGCACTCAATCAGGCCATTTGACTTCACATTAGTAGACGCTAACCCCCCTTTAGCAGGCGTAACCATAGCTACATCAGAGACGTCCACAGACTGGCCAGAACAGTCCACGCGCACGCTAGACCTGGAAGCTGGGGACATAACCGAAGACCCCCTTTGTGAGGTCCCTATAGTTACGCACAAGGGTGAGACCAAAACACTCAAAGTCAGTTCTTTGCTAGACGAGAAAACCCACAATGCAATAAAACAGGTCCTGCAAGACAACATCACTGTCTTTGCATGGTCATATGAGGATATGCCTGGGTTAGATCCTAGATTAATCCAGCACAACATTATCCTTGACCCTCAGATTAAACCGGTTAGGCAAAAGGCATGCAAGATCAAGCCAGAGATTGCGCTAGCAGTGCGTGACGAAATCACCAAACTATATCAGGCTGGTTTCATCCGCGCGGTCGATTATTCAAACTGGGTATCTAACATTGTGGTCGTGCCGAAGAAGACTGGGAGTATACGCATATGCATAGACTTCCGGGATTTGAACAAGGCCACAATCAAGGATAACTTCCCATT